>MJUU01010296.1:0-34207 GCA_002080025.1 Modiolus philippinarum | reverse complement strand
AATCTGCAAGACATCGTACTATTGTTCGAATGCGACGTCAAAATAGTCCTAGCGACACATTTTCAACGCAAAATAGGGACAATCAGAAACAATACTCATCACGAAGATACAGTTCCAGCAGTCGAAGTGAGGAAATGGGTTACATTGAACAATGTGAAAAGGAACATCCGTCTGAAAGAAAAGATATCTCAGGACCCCAAAACACAAAATTCACAAATTTTAAAATAACGCGTAGCTTTTCAGACGGGGATTGTGGTAGATCGCATTCAGAAAGATCATATTCCGATATACAAGAAACAGCTATCGAGAAAAAATCACAAGGAAGAATAGCTGGAAACATTTATAATTGTTTAAAATTCTATCGATCTCACAGTGAAACAAGCACGGACAAGAACTACCACAAACATGCAAAGAAAATATCAGAAGAGAAGCGTGAACGAAAAGGCTCAAAAGATCGTGTAAAATCACATGAAAAATCTATCAGCATAAAACACAGACAGGGTAAACACAAGAGAACTTCGACTAAACATCACACTCGACGATCAGGATGGAATGACGAAAAAACGCAAGATAAGTATATCTACTGATAGACACAGCAAAACAATGCAGCGCGAAAATGAAGAGAAGATGTCATCAGTTGTTTCAGTAGTATCTTTAAGCAACTCTACAGAAAAGTCTGTCGTCAATGACGTACAGAGTAAGTGTATTGTCAAGAATAATGAAGCCCACTTTAAATGTTTTGAATTAATAAGAGATTATGCTTTCAAAAAAGCTGTACGGCACTCTGAGAGCAACTGGGACAAATATTCAAAAAGAAAATTTCTTTTCGAAGATGACCTTATTCAACAGTTAGAAAGAAATTTTGATCGATATCTATATTCAGCAGACAATATGAAACAAAACAGTGGAAATGGGCCACTTCCCAGATTTGTTTCTGATGAACTAATGACAACAGCAATGATAAACACTTGGAAAGAACCACAGATAGTAGCATCCTGTGACCGACAGTTCAGGGAGTTTGACGAAATTATTGGTTACGTAGGATATAACATACCTTGTTACTGGTGTGAAATGATATTTGCTGATGGACTATTTGTTCGTACTTTTCCAGTTTTAGATCCTATTGGTCACAGAGACGATACCATGTATTGTCAAACTGATAATTAAATGTGTTTCTACCATCTGTTTTAGATGGCTTGTATTTTCATTTACTAATACGATACAGCCCAAATTACCTCTTTCAATTTATCTGAAAAATGCTACTGAATAAATATCTGAACAAGAACGAGTTAGGTGTAGTTGAACTATGCGAAGGAACCGGACACAAATAACTAAATACCGAAGTTACTGTAAATTTAAATTCTGCATATGCGCAACAAGTAATGACAACATTATTTTACACTACATTTCCCTTTAATGTACAACACAATGTAAATACAATAAACGAATTTAAAAAATCAGGTGCTTTGGATGAGAGAACAGCTTTTGCCACATTTATCACTGTGAGAGCAATGCGAATTTTACTATTTATTTAAAAGAATGCACACTTGTTACCGTTAGGGTTGAAGGCATACATTAAAATGACAACAATAAACAAAACAAAACAAAAAATTACAAAAAAATCAAGCAGTTGTAGAGTCCACCCTCGTCAGTGCGAAAGACTTTCTAACAATTTTACTGAAACAGAGCAACATTACAGCGATTTTAAGTGAAAACAAAACGAACAGGAACGCCTTTTACAGTAGGAATATATGATATATGGTAATAAGACAACAATCCTGGGACAAGTNCAAGAAACAACTACTTTGGCTGAAAAATACACTTGAATACTACAATCTACAAGGGAATTCACAAGAAATATATTAACTTCGTCTTCTTTCGCCTTCAGATTTAGTAATTAATTCAACCAATTATATTGTTGAAGTACTAATGACCAGTGAAAAATATATATCGATGTAAAACGACATCTAGTTGCGCAACATATACACAAAAATATAGTAATTAATAAAAAGGTATTAATATGTCCACATACTTGGCACATAAAGAAACTGATGAAACAGAATTGATGAAAAAGAAAACCTATCAAAGTATTTTATTTCTTTTATTCTACAATATTCAAAAGTTCAAATCCATAATTTGAATTGTTAATGAAACTAAAAGGCCCAAACTTGCCAATATGCATTGCTTTTTCTTGTCGGATATGTGTGCACTATATAAACACATTATCGGTAATTTGTATGAATTTCCTTTGATCTATGAGACTGATAATCCCAGTATCACCGAATTTGACACTATCTCGAAATTATTGGATCACTGTGAAGGCGTCACATGCGGGTTGCTTTAGCTGACGTCATGTTTTGTGCTATTTGTCGTGTTCATATGCGTAAGACGTAGAATGAAGAGCGCATTTAAATTATTGAAATAAACAATAGATTAACTGTGCTTAACAAGAAATTTCAGTTTATTTTAATATTTGTTTTTAAGTTCTGTTTATCCTCTTGTGAATTACCGATAAAGGTAATATAGAAAATTTTGTTTTTGATACGGACTTTATTACGGCGTAACGCATCAAGCTCGCCCTACCGGGCTCACTTGATACTGGCCGTGATGAAGTCCGTATAAAAAAATGGTCTTTTTTCAATTTGTAGGTGAACACATGTTTCAAGTTTGATTCATCTTGATTCCAAAGTATTGAGTTTGTTTTAAACTCGAAGGTGTTAATATTGTATGAATTGGTCAAAATATGGCTTGCCATGGTTTATGTACTAGGATCTCTTCGGCTACAACTCGGGAGTGTATAGACCACAAATCATAGCAAACCATTGTTTAACCTAGACACAGCACATGTTTTAGCTAGTTTTCCATGTACTAAAGTAAGTGGGAACCGAACCGTCGGTCAAAAAAACGAAAAATCCATGAACAACGGCAACAACGGAAACACAAAGGACACAACATGAGTACGGAACAGAAAAAAGAAAAATGAAGACACGCATACAGATGAACATTACGGACCCAAATAAAAGCCATAGGTAAGATGTTAGGATTACAAGAATCTAAGTTCAGGATTATCCTTTTGGTTAGAATTGTTGTATGACAATGCAATAATGCATACAGTAAAGTCACAGACAAATAATCCTTATATTGCTTGCAGCACATTCATTTTTCTGTAATACAGTTATCTCACTACAAAAGCTTANTTCGGCTACAACTCGGGAGTGTATAGACCACAAATCATAGCAAACCATTGTTTAACCTAGACAAAGCACATGTTTTAGCTAGTTTTCCATGTACTAAATAAGTGGGAACCGAACCGTCGGTCAAAAAAACGAAAAATCCATGAACAACGGCAACAACGGAAACACCAAGGACACAACATGAGTACGGAACAGAAAAAAGAAAAATGAAGACACGCATACAGATGAACATTACGGACCCAATAAAAGCCATAGGTGAGATTTTAGGGATTACAAGAATCTAAGTTAAGGATTATCCTTTTGGTTAGAATTGTTGTATGACAATGCAATAATGCATACAGTAAAGTCACAGACAAATAATCCTTATATTGCTTGCAGCACATTCATTTTTCTGTAATACAGTTATCTCACTACAAAAGCTTAAGCTCCTTACACTTGATTTGACACAGCATGGCTTATTATTCTCCAATCTTTACATATAGAGATATTAGTGACAGTGACAATGTCTTAAAAAAGACGCTTAAAATTGAAAACAAATGTCCGTAAACAGTTTTAAACTTTATCATGATTAGTAACGGTAATAAACCAAATAGATAATTTCACAGTAAAAATTAATTCATTTCAAATCCTGTTTACTTTTTTAGTGCTTATTTATTATTTTGTTGAACACATTGTGCTTTATGATAATAACATTTAAAACTGTTGTTTACTGCTTTTTTATATATGCTTTAAATGCAATGTTTTTGTGTTCTATGTATGCATGTATATGTAAGTCCAAAAGAGCTTGTGTTGTATGATAAGAAATGTGTCCACTTAAAGTAAACAAGAATATATGTTCTCGCAGCTGTTTTGAACAATGCTATATTCGTGATCATTAAGAATGAAGTTTGTTGCATAGATATAATTTTATGTTTTGATTTTCTGATAGTTTTGACACGATTTTTAATCCTTTAGCATGACGTTTGTTGCATAGATATAATTTTATGTTTTGATTTTCTGATAGTTTGGACACGATTTTTAGTCCTTTTACTAGTTTTATAATGCTGCTGATGAAAGATTATGTGTTATAAATGATAAATTAAAAGTTTACGTCATAGCCAGGAACAAGTGAAAGCCGACACTAAAGAACAAAGCTAAATCTAGTCTAATGTAAACACGTCAGTCGCAAGAGTTAAACATTACTGGTCAACCAACTCGTGATGACGACCATAGAATTAACGTGTGTTGATTTCATAAATGTTTCCTCGATCATATCCCTGGAGGATTGTACCTGAAGTCTCTATATTTGGAATGAAGCATATCGTATCAGGAGAGATACATTATACGTAGTAATCGACACGGACAGAAGGGATTTTACTACTAATGAATGGAAAATAAACGATAGGTAAACTGAAATCACCGCGTTTGTCGTTGATTATAGTTTTAGTCGACCATCTTTATTAATTTCGAGAAACAATTCTTAACTTATTAAAGACCGACTTTATAGTTTCTGAAATGTCTTTAATTTTGAGTTGGTTGGGATGCACAACTCAAGTACTCATTGAATTATGAGTTATAGCGCGAAAAACATCTTCAATGATTGGAAAAGCGAATTAAAGAACCTAGCAATAGACATTTCTTATCTTCAGTAGACTTTATATAAACTTGGATTTTGTAAAAACGCAAAAACAGATTGGTAAGCAGGGTACGTAAAAAATCTACATTACAACAAATGCATATAAACTATACGTATAAAAACAAAATACAGAGATACAAGGGCATGTGAGCTGTTAAAGGAGATGAATACTAAAAAGTATTTCTACTCTTTTAATTTTGCCATGTTTTTTAATAACCTATTTTTTAGATTTTGAATTCATCTCTTTTAACAGATACAAATCAAATTAAAATCAAATATTTTATTATATGTTATATAAGTATAATTCCAGTTAGCCATAAACCACAAATTTGATATCGCAGTCTTTCAAATGTCTTCAGCAACAATATGCTAGAAATTCACTGCGATGAAAGATTTGGTTTGCACAGAAGATGTCAATTATTATAATGCTGCTCCGACGACTGCAATGTAACATAGCCTGATAATCGACCGAACGTTTTCGAGGTCGCATAAAACGGTCCTTAACTAGAGAATGTGTCTGTAAAACACGGATGCCCCGCCAAAAGATTGATCGCAAAGGATAACCTCATATTAAAATGTAGGTCAAAGCTACTTAATTTTCATTAATTTGGGCAGTACTCATTACTCATAAAGGCAATTAATTTGATGAAATATCCTTGTCCAATAACGTGTAGTTGTTGAGAAATGGAATTAAAAGGCAAACCTTAACCAAATTCACAGAAGCGTAAAATGTAGGTCAATGCCACCTTTTTGTCAATGATTTGGGTAGAGTTCGTCAAGGCAATTACTTTGATGAAATATCATTGTCCTATAATGCAAAGTTGTTGAGAAATGGNGTGAAAAGTAGTATACTAATATAGTCTTGTTAATTTGGTGAAACGATGTTGCATCGTTGGTGATGATTGCATCACCAGGGTCGTTGATGCTGTTATGACTTGGTGATATTACCCGATTTCAACGATGCTGTTTAGGACTTTAGGATCCATTGATAATTGAACTATATATTTTTTTTTGA
Source organism: Modiolus philippinarum (assembly GCA_002080025.1). Taxonomy (NCBI): domain Eukaryota; kingdom Metazoa; phylum Mollusca; class Bivalvia; order Mytilida; family Modiolidae; genus Modiolus; species Modiolus philippinarum. The sequence continues at coordinate 28,383 of MJUU01010296.1, read as the reverse complement.
CTTGGTGATGATTGCATTACCAGATCCATTTATCCATACTGTAGATTGAAAGTTCAGCTGTTATTTCTCGAGAATAATTCAATGTAGAAACAATAGAAAAACAAACATAATATGGTTAAGCTTTATAGTTTACATGTAGTTTTGCTTAATGTTAATAACTTTCATATGATTTAATTTTTAAAATGTACTTTTCGATAATGAACTTTTCTAAATGTTCAAACATAAGTATGGACAATTCGTCAAATGAGTTGAACACGTCTTACACAGAACTGATACTTGCTAGATTTTACTAAGTTAATTTCAAGTGTAAAGTGTTTGCGTTTGCTAGAATCAAAACCTATATATTTTTTATGATGTTGTCAAACAGAGTTATATGAGTGAGCAAATGTGTATCAAAATTTAATCTCGAGAACCTTTGGAATAGTTCAAATGTGCGAGTGCATGTGAATATGTTGGATAATATCATTTAAGATCTTAAGAGTTTAGAGGGTCTCTACTAGCATCACATGGATTTCAGCACTTGTCTTTCACTTGTTACTTTAACAGAATAATCAGAATAGCAATATGTCATATATGAGAGTTCTGAGAGGTGAAGTAGATTGTGAGAGTGCAGTCTTGTTGAGAAAACTTGATCGAATTATCTGTATTTTTGGATCCTAATTTCCAGCAACCAGACAAATTTTGTGGCCAAAATTATTGTGGGGGCGGGGTTGTTATATTCCCATATTTGATGATTATATAATTTCTGGTTGCGGGAAATGTTGTACATCTTTTAGCATTTTCGTATCCTTTGTCCGGGATGCGATGTACTTGTTATATGTTTTTCTAACGTTATATATACGTTTTTCGTATGTAATTACAAGATAGGTCTGACACGTTTTTGGTTTTTTTGAGTGCCATGTGGGCTGGATTGTGGTTCCCCAGCCGAGTACGCAACACTGGACATTTTTCAAGAGTATGCTGCAAAAATCTTGCAATGTGAGGCCAAATAAAAGTTGTTTTTTTTTTTTAGATTCAAAGTTTTTGTTTTGCAGGTTGATTGTGCAGATATCAAAGATAAGCATACTACTTGGATTTTGATTTTTGACAATTTTTCCAGAAAAATACACATGGTTAAACTTTTTTCATTTTTATGCAACTACTGCTTGTAGGGTGCATCATTTGCCCGCATAACTCCTCCTCGGCAGTTTGTAAGCTAATAAGTTTTTATCGCAAGTCAATTGTGCATATATCAAAGATGTGCATGCTATTTTGATTTTGATTTTTGATTATTTTTCAGAAAAAAACATATTGTTGAACTTTGTCATTTTTATGCAAAATAATGCTAATAGGGTGCATCATTTGTCCGGATAACTCCTCCCACAGTTTTCTGTATATGAATTTTCTATATTGCAGGTTCAATGAATAGCATATATCAAAGATGCGCAAAATATTTGAGTTTTCTATATTGCAGGTTCAATGAATGTCATATATCAAAGATGTGCTCTAGTATTTGAATTTTTATTTTGGGAAATTTATGAGAAAAATATACATCCTTGGACTAAGTCACTTTAATGCAAAATAAATTGAATAAATTGAGTAAATCTTTTGTTTCGATGACATCTACAGTTTAGAATAGTTTTCTAGATAAGATTTTGTTATTTTGAAGGATGATTGTGCATATGTAAGAGATGTGCGTACGAAAGAGTCAGTGTAAATCTTATAATTCAGTGTTCAATAATGCAGGATTATCCGATATGTGGGGGCGTGGAGTATGTAAGCTCTTTAATTTCTTTAGTTTTGCCAAATTTAATTATACATATAGTTGAATAAAAAAACTAGCATAATTTCGTTTCAGACACACAAGCCGGTACCAAGTCCGACTGTCCCGAGTTCGTATCATTGTCTACGTTTGTCGTCTTATTCGTGTTTTTCCTGGCAGATTATGGCATGTAATTATAATTTTCAGCCATTGTAGGTGTTTCCTGTTATCCATTTTTACACAATCAGCAGCAATCTGCCAACACCACTGCAACATTTGAATTCTTCCAAAGCAGATCATACTTGACGGACCCCTGTTTAAAGATTTAATAGAATTCATTTCTTTACAGGGGACCAGAGGGGGTCTCATCTCGGAAATCCCGAACTATAAAGAAACTTATGAAAGACTGATGAAATCCCATTTCCCGGTGAGTTTATTTCCCGAAATCCCGGGCTTAAATCATAAAAACCCCGAACTAATCTGAATATCCCGAACCCCCCTTAAAAGAGCTATATGCACTTTCCACTGCAGTTTAGATAATAATGAAAGTCTTGAAATGTATTGGTGAGTCAATAGTACGATTCAAAAGTCAAAATCAATGAGTACGTTGAAAATTGCAATTTTACCAATATGTACGTAAAGATGTTATTTTGGGTACACCAGATTTACTTCAGGTAAACAAAGTTTTACCAGGCTGGTAAACTCGGTTTTACCTTTGTCACTGTATTCGCAGCCATTCTCAATGATTCTTGCTGAAACTCGAAGGAAGCTAAACATCGGTGTGTGTTGGCAATCACCTGACTGAAACTAAAAGGAAGCTGAACTTCAGATGTGTGTTGGCAATTACTATAAGGGATTCTGGATGAAACCTAAAGGAAGCTGAACTTCAGATGTGTGTTTGCAATCAATATAAGGGACTCTGACTGAAACTTAAAGAAAGCTGAACTTCAGATGTGTGTTGGCAATCACTATAAGGGATTCTGACTGAAACTCTAAGGAAGCTTAACTTCATGCAGATGTGTGTTTGTAATCTCTATAAGGGACTCTGACTGAAACTCAAAGGAAGCTGAACTTCAGATGTGTGTTGGCAATCACTTTAAGGGATTCTGACTGAAACTCAAAGGAAGCTGAACTTCAGATGTGTGTTGGCAATCACTTTAAGGGATTCTGACTGAAACTTAAAGGAAGCTGAACATCAGATGTGTGTTGGCAATTACTATAAGGGATTCTGGATGAAACCTAAAGGAAGCTGAACTTCAGATGTGTGTTGGCAATCAATATAAGGGACTCTGACTGAAACTTAAAGAAAGATGAACTTCAGATGTGTGTTGGCAATCACTATAAGGGATTCTGACTGAAACTCTAAGGAAGCTCAACTTCATGCAGATGTGTGTTTGTAATCTCTACAAGGGACTCTGACTGAAATTCAAAGGAAGCTGAACTTCAGATGTGTGTTGGCAATCACTTCAAGGGATTCTGACTGAAACTTAAAGGAAGCTGAACTTCAGATGTGTATTGGCAATTACTATAAGGGATTCTGAACGAAACCTATAGGAAGCTGAACTTCAGATGTGTGTTGGCAATCACTATAAGGGATTCTGACTCAAACTCTAAGGAAGCTTAACTTCATGCAGATGTGTGTTTGTAATCTCTATAAGTGACTTTGACTGAAACTCAAAGGAAGCTGAACTTCAGATGTGTGTTGGCAATCACTTCAAGGGATTCTGACTGAAACTCAAAGGAAGCTGAACTTCAGATGTGTGTTGGCAGTCACCTTAAGGGATTCTGACTGAAACTCAAAGGAAGCTGAATTTCCGATGTGTGTTTGCAATCTCTATAAGGGATTCTGAGTGAAACGTAAAGGAAGCTGAATTTCCGATGTGTGTTGGCGATCACTATAAGGGATTCTGGCTGAAACTAAAAGGGAGCTGAACTTCAGATATGTGTTGCGATTCACTATAAGGGATTCTGGCTGAAACTAAAAGGAGGCTGAATTTCAGATGTGTGTTGGCAATCACTATAAGGGATTCTTACTGAAACGTAAAGGAAGCTGAACTCGCGATGTATTTATTTTCAAAAACTCGCATTCCAAATGTCAGGTGAACTATGAAAAGGTCTAGCTGACATATGACAGACATGTTTATTAACTTACAATTATTGTGAAGCATGTTATTGTTGTTATAAACACAGAAGAGGCAAAAAACCAAAAGAATATTGTATCAAGAGTATCACATGTGCTTTCTGCTTCTTTCTTCTGATACTCTTCTATTTTGATACAGCTATTCTCATCAATCTCGGCATGTTCTTTCCCGCTTTTTCTGAGACTCACTTTATTGATAAATGAACGCAGAAGTAATATCCAAGATGGGGGATCCCGAGTTTTATGGTACACTTTCATCTGCACGATAGTAACTGCAACAATTGCAATCTGTAAAACCATCAATATCTTAAGAAATATTGCTAATATAGAATTATCTGATGATTCTGGAAGATATGAAGTCAGCACAAATGAATAAACGGAAAAAGCAAGGAACAAAGTCGTAGCAAAAGATATTTTTTCGCCACTATCACATGGAATCAAAAATGTAAAGAGATCCAAAATGGCCATCATAATTACTGGAGTGATAAATTCTAGCATTACACGATACGGCTTTCTTGATACTGTTAAAACAAATTGTGCTATGCTTTTGTTAAATCGATTCAACACCACAGCATCAGTACTTTCGATCAACCAATCATCACGGACTTTAGTAATATCGGTTCTAACACTGGCAGACGATATAAGAATTCCATCGTCATTGAGAAACCTAAGAATAATATTACATGACTGAGTGTCGAATGGATAAAATTTCACGTCAACGGGACATTTTGTCTCAAGCGAAATATATTGTGTCCACAAAACATTGCCGTTATGCTTCACCTTGACTTTATGTAATTTCGAATCTATGTCTTTTCCATTGTGGATATGGATTTGTGGTGTCCAAACCTCTTCTTCCTTCGCGAGTAGATATTCAATTCCATATCTAGATCGATTCCACGTTAAATATTCATCTTTCCAACGTAGTCTTAATTTTCCGAAACTTGACATCATCTGTCTATGTTCATCTATACCAAGCAACTGACGTAGAACAAACTTAAAATCTATGAGTAATGGATGTGAATAGTCTTTAGATGGTCTTACTTGACAATCATATAATTTTAACAAATGTCTCCTCAAGTTTGACACGTCATTTGAAGAATATCCTTTAATCAAACACGGAATTAAAAAACATATAATTATGAAAAGAATGGACATTGTTATAAACAAGAGAAATTTCACATCCAACGATTTCTACTTTATGCCACTTAAATCAAATTTCGTTTGTATTCATATATTCCACTTTTAAATTGATGACTGAGTGAATAACAATAAAGATTATATTATTATTTGATGTATTTTATTATGGTACTAGTTACACAATACTGGTCCTGGTACTAACATTACTCATAAAGTCGCTTTATATAGACATAAATATTTTCAGCCACAGAGTAGAATATTCTCCATCAAGCGACAGTAGCTGTACCTATCTGCGTTATGCAGTTGTGAAACAAATCCTTTATTTAAAGAAAAGAAATCTAAGTACCACAGTTGCAATGTTGCAAGGAAATTGAACTTTCTGTGATCAATGAAATGCATTATGTTTTTGCTTGTTTTGTTGCAATTTCTTATCATTACAATAACATTTGTATAGGTTAACGAGTTAATTTTATTGAATGTGTACATCAGTTTAAATAACCTTATATATATAGAATAATGTAAGTTTTGTTTCGGATACAAAAAATATTGTCGACATAATGGACGAGCCCACTTTTTGATTATGAATATTTGAAGTATTCGAAACTTCTATTATTCTTTTTATCATTAACTAACGAAATCATTTGACACATCAAATTATGAAAATGAAAATCAATATTGAAGAAATCTTGAAATTGACTATTGATTAGTAAAAGAATTTGTGCGATCCTTTACGGTTTTTGTACATTGGCGGATCCAGAGGGGGGTCCGGGGGTTGGAACCTCCCTTTTTTCTGGACAATCATGCATTTTCTAATGAATATCCTAATGTTTTATTAAGAAATACCCCCCAAAATTTTCGAAATTTCCCTACATTTCTATTCGGAACACCCTCCCCCCTTTTCTTATTGCCTGGATCCGCGCCTGTTTGTAGATGTGTATTACTTTGTTTACACTCATTTGCGCTTATTGCCAAGGTAGGCGTGGCATAAGTTACTTTTTGCAAATATTTTTTTCGTATTCGGGCAGCAGCAAATACTGAAAATATTTACCCCAAGAGAACAAAGGAAACTCACACAAATTACCGATAAATTTGAATATAAAAAAGAAAAAAAATACATAGTTTTGCTCGAGGAAGGTACTTACAAATTTCTAAATTTCTCAGAACTATCAATATTCCAAAACTTCTTTGTTTTTTTCATTTCGAGGTTTGTTATAGTTTATTTGTAACCCCTTTTAACTGCTTAATTTACAATGAAATGATATTGAGTAAATGTACAGAGGACAAAGTCTCTACAATTACATGTAAATGGCACAACTAAGTAATGGAACAAAGCTTTTATTGTTGTTCTTCATAATGAAGTCACCATGAGGCCTTCAACAATGAGCTTTGCCCATAACTCATGGTAAGTTAAAAACGCCTCTATGACCGGTTTGGGCAGAATTCATTACTAAATGTCTAACAACGCTGCATCCATGTTATGTTTCACTCTTGGATGCGGGATCGTCAACAAACACAAAATTTACTGGCAGTGCTCTTGCAACTGCTCTCATCCGTTGCCCGACAAAAAGTGTGAGCCAAGACATCGAGCCAATTGTAAGAAAACTTGGCATAATAAAACAGTGAGATGTGGGCATTATAAACGGATCATAGTCTGAAAATAACATTTGAAATTAAAAAAAAATGAAATGCCAAAATTTGAAAGTATGATAGTGTATTCTCATGAGCTACTACTCATGAACAAGTATACAATACTGATTGTATGATTTCTGGGCTTATAAGAGCTGCAAAGCAACACCCGTTTTGTTTTATTCGTAAATTTACGGGGAGGTTTGGCTAGCCATAAACCGGTTTAACCCACCATTTCTTTAGAATTATCTGTACCAAGTCAGGACCATTGCGGTCGACAATTTTGCTGGTGATTTCCACCTGATTTGTCTTTTCGCCCCATGGACATCGGCTCTTAACCAATCTGTTCGGTAATTATGTTATTATCACATTAAGCATTGTAATATAAAACATCACATAACACCATGGTATAATCTTGATCCCAACCACAACGCAGTGCAAGGGATAGGATAACACCGTATGTCTGTTAATGCAATATAAACCTGGAGATGGGATATTGTCTCCTTGAGATTTACCCAATATCCTTTCTTTTTCATATCTACGAAGAATAGTACTGCCCAATAGTCATGTAAAAAACCCTTATACGATATAGCAAAGCTAACATTTCTGTAACAAGAGGCTCTCAAGAGTCTGTATCGCTCACCAGGACCATCCCTGCAGAGATGAATGTCATTTCCCATAGTGTACAATTGTCACAGCGAGACTTTTGTGTGTCTCCTGTGCAGATAAGATGGGTGCTGGCCTGGCGCCGTGCACACAACAATAATGCATGAATTGTCACAATAAAACGAAGTTCTGATGATGGGCATTAACTCTTGCAACACAAACTCTGGTTACTTCAATATGTGATTTAATAAATCCAACAATGAATAATATTTAACAGAATTTTACAGAGCTGGTCTATACAGTTCGATACTGAAATCCAGTCTGGAGTTTTTAAGTATACAAAAAGTGTTTGTGATGTAATTTACATTAACGAGGTCATTAATCGCGTTGACATAACAAATTTAACTTAAAAGGGTGATAAATTCTATTACCGGATTAAAGATAGTTTAGCACAAGGTGGAACAAATAATAACAATACATACAAAGACGGACCGTGAAAGAAGAAAATTCTAGAGCGAAGAGAGTCGTTAATTAATATACACATTTTAACATGAAAACAGGGATTAATATTACGACACGATTAACTCAATTGTCAAAAAGATGTGAAATATTATAGCACTTAAAGTACTTGTTACTCAAATTCCGAAAATAAATAAACTTCCCAATATTAAATATTTTGAAATGTCCAAAATGTTTTATCATTTTTTGCAACACGACACAATATCAAACTGTGTTTCCTGCCTTAGGCCACCTTGGAACGAAACACAAATTTTGAACGGGCCACAGAAGGACTTTTGTGATCAAGTGTATTTCCGATTAGATGACCTAATTCTTTTAATGGAATCCAATGTAAGGTATGTTCCCACTGGTGACCACCTTAAATGAGGAATGGATTTGCATGATACATTTTTTGTAGTGACCAACTAAGAACAATGGTTGTAATTGGATTACAAGTTTCCGAGGTGTTTTCCAAATTGTCAAATGTCAAATTATGTTACTGCTAGCAGCCTTATTTGATTACATGCCAGATACATGTTTTGAAAGCGACCATCTAAGGACCATTGTGCCTATGTTTGGTAATACATGTACTTGGACTGGTAGTTTCTTAGAAGAAGGTCCTTGAATGTCCATAGGGTCCAGTGTTAAAATTATGTTCCCGCTGATGGCCATCTTTGATGAGGTACGGACCTGACAGATAAATTTAAGGGGACCACTCAAGGACTATTGTGGCCAAGTTTGGTTCCAATTGGCCCAGTGGTTTTAGAGGAGAATATCTTTGGATGTCTTTTCAATATATAGGGTCCAATGTTAAAACTATATTCCATGTTGGCGGCCATCTTGTATGAGGTACGGATATGACAGACACGTTTTATGGAATAGACCAACTAAGGACCATTGTGCCCAAGTTTGTTTTAATTGGACTGGAGTTTCTGAGGAGAAGATCTTTGAATGTCTCTTCCATAGGGTCCAATGTTATTACTATTTTCCACGCTGGCCGCCATCTTGGATGAGATACGAACCTGATGGTACATTTTTAAAGGGGACCATTCAAGGACTATTGTGACCAAATTTGGTTGCAATTGGCCCAGTGGTTTCAGAGGAGAAGATTTTGAATGAAAAGTTTATGACAGACGGACGGACGATGGACGCGAAGTGATGGCAAAAGATAACTCTTGCATATCCAGATGAGCTAAAAAGAGGGATTTGAGGCGTTTGGTTGTTTTCTTACGGATTTATTATAATGATATATATCATGAGGTGTGCTGATTCCTATGATCGAACCCCATATCTTATTGTCCTAGTTCTCATGATGTTGATTAGTTTTGCCATCTTATATCTGATTTCTTAATTGAAGTGTTTTGTTATAAATTAGACTCATAAGTCATGCTACACATAATAAAGCAAATTTGGTACTTTACAGTGAGTGTGATATTTATAATGGTCTTTTAAACATCAAATGATGTGTAATTATGACAGTTTTAATTAGTTCTTGATATGTAAGTTTACTAATAGCCTATCACTTATTACATTTCTTTTTTATGTTCATTTCAAATAAAATGTCAAGCGTTCATTTAAAATCTTTTGAAGAAAAATTTTTGAGCTTCATACTTTATAGATTTTATTTGCAACAAGAATAAAACAACCAGTTACAAGCAGTTAGCAATTTATAAATATTTTTGAACACAAAATCGAGAAGAAATTATAAAATTACAAACCCGAGATATATTACAATATTTAAGTGTTTTATTTATTTTAAATTATGACCATACCGTTGTTGTTGAGAGAATATCTCATATGGATACATTGTCATGTATTTTCTTATTTTGGCATTTTATTTTTTTATCGGTAATTTGTATGGGTTTCCTTTGATCTCACGAAGCAAATATTTTTCAGTATTTGCAACTGCCCGAATACGAAAAAATATTGGCAAAAAGTATCTAAGGCCACGCCTGCTTTGTCAATCAGAACCAATGAAACAAAGATTTTACTAATCAATACTAGTCAATTTCACGATTTGTTGAAAATTAACATTCATTTTCCAAATGTGTTCTATTAAATGATTTAGTTAATTACCGATAAAAAGAATAATGGAAGTTTTGTTTTTGATACAAGAAATATTGGCTCCAATAATGGACTCGCCCACAAGGGGCTCGTCCATTATTGTTCGCCAATATTTCTGGTATCAAAAACAAAACTTCCATTATTCTATATGTATCTCCAAATGATTTCATTCTTTTTGTAGTGCCCATATTACATTATGTTACCTCAGTATATAAACATTACTACTAAAATCTCTAGGACAAAATTACTATTTTTTCACCTTTTCCAATTTTGTAAATATTTACCGATCAATAGTTTCTCAGACTATTGACTGGCAGTATGAATTTTCCCGAACCTTTTTCTTGCTTCCCTATTGGATAAAAAATCTGATGATAATTCCGAATGCTTTGACATCATTGTTTCCATGTGGAAACTCTCAACTAGCCATGCAAATTACAGTGAACACTATTCACTTTAAAGCAGAATAAATTTTGTTGATGAGAAAAATATAGTTTCCATAACGAGAACTAGTTGATTATGAAATTTCTCACATCGAGTTAAATAAATTTTGCAAATGTTTGAAAGCGAGGCTTGCCGAGCTTTTAAACATTTGAAAATTTATTTAACGAGATGTGGGAAATTTCATAATTAACGTGTTTAAGTTGTGGAAACTGTTTCTCTAATGACTGGATGAAAAACACCGAGGATTGTATTCCGAATAATTTTGGCGGGAAATGTCACGAAACTTCTTCTCCTCTCTAGAGAGGAGAACAAATGTTTCCACACCGTTCAGGAAATGTGAAAACTAGATAGAAATTAGAGAAGATATAATTATGCCCCCGGATCTTTAGATCGGGGGCATATTGTTTTTATCCTGTCTGTCTGTCTGTCTGTATGTATGTATGTATGTCTGTCTGTCTGTCCGCAACTTTAACCTGGCTCATAACTTTTGAACCAGATGTGATAGGCCCTTCATATTTGGTATGTGTATTGATCATGTAAAGTTGAACACCATTATGCAAATTTTACCAAGGTCAGGTCAAAGGTCAAGGTCACAGAGGTCAAAATGTCAAAATCTAGATTTTGCTCTAGATCGTTTATTACAATTCCTAGAGGCTTGATATTACGCATGTGAATAGATCTAATAGAGCCGAGTACAAATCCACCAAAAAAAAATGGGTCAGGTCAAAGGTCAAGGTCACTGAGTGCAAATTTGAAAACTTGAACAAAAACTTTAACATTGCCTATATCTTTTCGACCAGATGTGATAGGACTTTAATATTTGGCCTGTATATTGGTCATATAGACGTTTTCAGAAATTGGTAAATTTTGGTTATCTCCCCTGATCACGATAGGTCCGCCATTAAGAGGTAGACGGGTACCACACACAGTACATTACTTATACTGATAAATTATTGAAAAAAAAACAACACTTTCTAGCTTTTATCATTTCAAGACAGGAGTTTGTTTCATCTACATTTGAAAAAAAAGTTTTAATTGAGCATTGATATTTTTTAAAATTTATTATTAATTATAAAATTCATATGATTATCCAGAGATATATGCTTAAAGTAAATTTTACAGCACACTAAAATACACGTACTAAAATATTTCACAGAGTAATCATAAAACCTGAAATGATACATGTAATACCCCAATAAACAAGTTGTCAACCTTTCCTGTAAATATACTCTATGTTGTCCCAATTAACACAGGTACCTGTATACCTTTGAAGTATGCAAGCTACTTTTAAATCTAGCTGAATGTGAAAAAAATCAATAAGTTTTAAAACAAAACTGTTTTAAAATAAGCAAACAGTTTATCAAAAAAAAAAATAGATTTTCGACAAAAAAGAAATAAATGAGGAGCAAGATACACAAAAAACATTTGTAATTTGTATAGCTAGGTTTACCTGTCTTAAAATATTTACTTCAAAGACATAATCTCAAAAGAACTTTAATAGAAAATGGAAAATAGGCGAATTTCGCGGATGTAATGTGGCAAAGTGGAATATCATTATCAAACAACGTCAGAATACACCTTTTTGGAAGATGTGTATTGCACGTGTTTTACTTGAAAAATATAACCGACAACTCAGATAAAACGTCATTGTAAAAAATTTGAAGCTTACGGGGAGTTTCGTTTTCAGATATCAAGATATTCAATCAACGCAAATATAAAACTTAATGCAATACACACAACTTACAGAACAGAACACATCATAACCATATTTCAAGCCATCGGGGAGCTCTTTTTTTATAAAAAAAAAACAAAAAACAATTAAGTTCATTAAACTATGAGAAATACACATTATGCAATATACCTAAAGCAAAGCTGACGGAGGACCCGCTATTTCAAATAACACTTCAGCAATACACATAAAACTTTTCTACATTCAGGAGTTGTAACCAAATAATGAAATTTGTAAAGAAATCATCCACAGAACAGTAAAAACACAAAATAAAATTTAATCTTTAAAATATCTTTAAATTAAAAGACCTTGATTTGACTTATGTTTTACAATTTTCAAACCATCAAACTTGTCCACTCAAATCCAATAAATAAAAGTGCATTTAGTAAATCAACTGAATGCAAACCATCAGTCATTGCCTTAAAAAAATCGGAATGTTTGTTTTTGGAAAATGTGATAAACAGAATACACAGATTTAACAGAAAAGGTAACTCTTATTTATTTTTTCTTACTTTTTTTTAGATTCACAACGACTTTTTAATTTATACATAAAAGAAGAAATTTTATTCATAATCTGGTAGGTTTTTTTTGCTAATGATGTATTTAATACCGGAAGAAAATGTGTATTTGGAATTAGAATAAAAACAAAAATATTTTTAACAAAAATAACGTAAAAGCTTTATCAAATATATATATTTATCAAAGTTTATTACAAATAAGTGTGATTCACTCATATAAATAGAGATTTATTCCAAATATGTGCCTAATATTACAATCTATTTTTATGTTCCTAATATTACAATCTATCTTTGTGTGTATTCCGATGTCGAAAAAAAATAAAATAAACAACAATGCCGAAAAATATATTTCTTTATTCTTTTAATTTATTCTTGGGCAAAATCATTAACTGGTACGTATTTCTATCTTCATTTTGGGTGCATCTCGTGAATACGGTACCTACGGAACCTATAAATTTCAAATTTTTAAAAGCATATTACTACACTTAAACGTTAAATTTCTGCCTTGAAACTTATTTGTTGCCATTCTGTTATCTTTTATCTTTTCAACGACTCTATCAACATGTTTCTTACATGTTGAATAAACAGGTAATTAACAATTAAATTGCCCTACCTGTGCGGTACCATTCAATAATGAAGTAATCGAAAAAGCCCGAGTCGGGTCAAATCTGTCTACCTGTGTCGGATTTAGTGTTCCGAATGGAACAAGATGGCGACACCCACTATTTCAATTCTGAAAACAGCTTAATGCAAATTTCACTAAGGTCAGGTCAAAGGTCAAGGTCACAGAGGTCAAAATGTCAAAATCTAGATTTTGCTTAAGCTCATTAATTACAATTGCTAGAGACTTGATATTATATATGTGAATAGATCTAATAAAGATGAGTACAAATCCACCAAAAAAAAATTGGGTCAGGTCAAAGGTCAAGGTCACTGTGTGCAAATTTGAAAACTTTAACATTGCCTTTATCTTTTCAACCAGATGTGATATGACCTTCTTATTTGGTCCGTATATTGGTCAGATGATGCTGAGCAGCTTTATGCAAATTTCACTAAGTTCAGGTCAAAGGTCGAGCTCACAGAGGTCAAAAGGTCAAAATCTAGACTTTGCTATAGCTCGGTAATTACATTTGCTAGAGGCTTGATATTTTATATGTGAATACATCTAATGGAGTTTAGTACTAATCCACAAAAAACCGGGGTCAGCTTCAAGGTCAAGGTCGTTGAGTGCAAATTTGCAAAAATTTGGATATTGCCTATATTATTTCAACCAGATGTGATAGGACTTTCATATTTAATCTCTATATTAATCATATAAAGTTGAACACCATTATGCAAATTTCATTAAGGTCAGGTCAAAGGTCAAGGTCACAGAAGTCAAAAGGTCAAAATCTAGATTTTGCTTTTAGCTCTTTAATTACAATGGCAAAGGCTTGATATTCTATATGTGATTAGATGTAATGTAGCTAAAAAAAGAGTACAAATGTCTACCAAACCTTAATTTCTAGTGTATATTGCAATCTTTAGCATTAATTATCGTCCACATGGTTGCTAGCGGGGGCATAGTGTTTTACAAACACATCTTGTTGTTTATGTTTTAGTAAGAAAACAAAATTTGGAGAAAAAATACTAGAAATTAAAGATATATTATTCAAAGATGAGTTAAAAATTGCGAATTTTGTTTTTTTTTCTCATTTTCTTGTATAATAAAATACTTGACTGTTCATTTGTGATTCCCATTGGATAAAAGTTATGTTGATAATTCAGAATGCGCTGAAATCATTGTTTCCAAGTGACAACTCTTAGCTAGTTATGCATATTACAATGAACCCTATTCTCTTTTGCAGCAGATTAAATTTTGTTGAAGATAACAGATGTGATTGTGCATGTTTTAATAAGAATACAAAATTTTTTAAAACAAATACTATAAATGCTAGAGATGATTCAAAAGTTGTAAATCTTGTGTTTTCGGTATAATAAAACACTTATAGACTGTTTATTCGGGAACAGCAAGTTTGTTGTCCCCTTGACCCCTACCTATTGACCTCGGCTACGCCTCGGTCAGGGTCTCGGGGACAACAAACTTGCTATTCATTAATAACCAGTCAATAAGTATAAATTATTCTATTATGCTTAGTTTTCATGCTATTGACTCAATGAGTGCCTTGTGGTTGAGAATATGTTGTTGTCTTTTGTCGGGGGTTGTAAGAATACTTTGCCAGTTAATTTTATCTTTGTTGAAAAATATCGTTGCTCAAAAATACGGGAATTTTGAATCATGTTTATTCCGATAACAGATCTTTTATATATATATATATATATATATATATAAATCTTGAGAGGGAAGCACTAATTAATGAACACTGTTGAGCTAAGGGTGATTTATGTTTAATCAATTTGTGGTGCTTTAGGTTAATTTTTTTTCATGAATTAAAATTTAGTAAAAGAATTGTCATATAGGAAAAATTTAAAATGCACTTCAATTGCATAAATAGTTTGTTTTTTATGTGGTGTATATTTATTGATCCAGTATTCCTTCTAACTGGTATCCGAGGCGATCGTTTCCGCCTTCAATTGCACGAGAGTTCCTATCTCGAAAGTCTCGTATTAGCGATGATTTCCGCTCAAACCGGTACTATGAGTCGTCTTGAACTTACTATGAGGTATTGGCAAAACTCATTGTTGAAGGCCTAATGTTGACTTCAACATGAAGAACAACAATAAAATCGTCGTTCCATTGCTATTATTGTAGACACTTTGTCTCGTGTACATTTAGTCCATATCCTATCATTGTTAATTGTCAAAGGTTCATTCAGCACTTGCCAAGAAATTAAAAACAGAATTTGTGATTGTAGAAAGCTACAACAAGAGAAAGCATCAACTGTTTTTAACATGAAGGTTGTGAAATGGGGTTATAACAAAATAACCGGAGAGGCTTAGGCACGGACCATTTGAATTTCGGGGGGGGGGGTATTTTTTGAAAAAAAAATTCTGGTCCCGATTTTCTCTTCAATTTTTGCCCCTAAAAATGTTCTGACCAGCACCTGGGTTCAAAAAAATAATCTTGCTCGGACTTTGTCCATTAGAAAAAAAGCCTGGCTCAACAAAATTTCCTAGTATAGTGTATAGTGGAAAAAAAAATAATCTGGCCCGGCGGGCCGAAAAATTTCCCGGCTCGGGTAAAAATCCCAGCCCTCCTGAAAATCAAATGGTCCGTGCCTAATACACAAAGCAGGTGCAACACCATCGGCAATGGTCCCGACTTGATTGTTGAATGCATTCGAATTTTTTTTATTGCATGCATACGTCACAGTTATATGAACCATCCAAAACAGTTTATAAATTGTTGCATGTGAATTTTTCTTTCGTAAAGACAGAAATTAATATATTAAACCTTTATAAATGCAAAGCACAATTCCAATTAGGAACAAGAGCATACAAAACTAGTACAAAACAAAAATATTAAAGAATTACCATCTGGAGTATCAAACGCTGATAGTTCTTTTGCTCTGTCTGTAAGTGAAGTTTGCCAAGAAACCTTGAAAAATATCGAATTTTGTTTAACATACTCTATCAAACTCGGGATCAAACTTGTCTTTACAGTCATCAATCCGTGGTATCGAATAACGCATTTAATTTTCTGTAATCTATGACAGGCGCGTAGCTACCCGGAGGCACGGCAGCACGTGCTTCTACGTCATTTTCGCAAAAAAAATGATAAGAAAAAACCATGAAAAAGAGAGGAGAGAGTGGAAGGGATGCTGAGTATGGCCTATCTGCATTTTCAATTCCTTTATCAGTCTAAGACGGTTCTATGTTTTTTCTAATGAACTCTCTGTATGTAGTTTAATTTTTGGTTCACTTGCTGAGAATGGTACGCGTCCTTTTCCAGACATGTCCATAGTTCGAATGGAAACAATGTCCTTAACTAGATTTGTCGACAAAGTTAATCGGTGTGGGAAAATGTTGCAAAGTGCAACTCATTTTCGGCTGTAACTTTTGATTTACTCAACATAAAATTATTCTGAAAATTTTGCCGAAAAGCTGATTTATCGCATATTTACAACATTAAATTTTCATTCACACAATAATGAAATCCTAATTAAAAAAAGGATAATAACTGCACCGTGGGTTGTTTTCTTGTGTAAAGAGGTCGTAAAATTATCGAGAAAAATGGCAGTTATCTAAGAATTGAATGCATTATTTTGAAGTTTCGGTTTGACCGAAGCACATTTTTAATGAAGCGCTACCGCGCTTCATGTTGAAAATGTGCGCCCGGTCAACCCTTTCATAGTCCCTATGAAACTTCAAAATAATGCATTCAATTCTTATAATTACATTTTTAACCCGAAATATAAAAAACAACCGTTTTACAGGGAAATACATCATGTACATTTGGATTCTATTTTTACAACTTCATCCGCCACGTGAACACGTGGTCAAATGTGTTTAATGGGAATTGCAACTTCACGTTGATATGCCACGTAATCGATGTTCACCTATCAAACTGACGGAATTCAAATGAATATTCATGAAATGTAATTATCAATGATTGATGAGCGTCAGAACAATGAAAATCAAGAAAAAATGGCTAACTTTAACTCGCTAGTTTACATGTCAAATTCCATCCTACTATTACGAAATTTTACCAGAATAAGGCTCTTTGTATTGGCTTTATAGCCATATATAATTTATGCAGGAAAGATTTTAAACAGTGCTGATAAATTTTGACTGATGTGACCACGCTTATGCAATTTTTTGAAATAGATTTTTGAGTTCAAACACCAAACTTTTCCCTGTGTATTTTACAACTAAATTTTCAACTAAATTGAAAGAAAATTACATCATGGTTGACATCAAAGTTTCATCTTTTCAATCATATAAATTTTATAGCATTAAATATTTTTGAGAAAATAGAAAGTGTACTAAAAGAGACGTCATTTCGCGGTTTATTAAAAAAAACACACAAAAAACACACAAAATTATCCAAGTTTTAGAGCAAAATTTGTGTACTTTGGACAAGGACGTATATTTAGAAGAATATGAAACTCGTACACAATCCATATTGCAATTTAAAATCTGTAGCGAGGCGTTTGATATGCATTCAGTTTTAAGCTATCTTCTTAAAAAGTTTTGGATTGATTTTAATAAAATTATGCTTTCCTAAAAGCTGAATGATTTTACATCCGTAGAGTAAATTTCATTACATTCTTCAATACACACATCAAAACATTTTCGTTGATTTATTTGTCACTTCCGGTTTTCATCGGTAAAAATGCACCACGATTTGGAACCAAAGGCTTTAAAAGTAATGCACTGAATTTCACAAATTTAATATTTTCCTAAAGTTCAACATCTATTGTACTCGCAGAACAATTTTTGTGACCATTATTATTTCCGTTGTTTTTTATGCTTAAAAATGAGGGTCCCGAAGTGACAAAATCTCACACTTCGCGATAAAGATCCAAATTATCT
The DNA here is from genome assembly GCA_002080025.1 of Modiolus philippinarum. Classification (NCBI taxonomy): domain Eukaryota; kingdom Metazoa; phylum Mollusca; class Bivalvia; order Mytilida; family Modiolidae; genus Modiolus; species Modiolus philippinarum. The sequence goes on along the minus strand of MJUU01010296.1, from coordinate 10,408 downwards.
CGAGATGCTTATCCTTCTAAATGTACGTCCTTGCTTTGGAATAAATTTATCTTACAAAAATTATACTATGATTTGCAGCAATCTTTTTTCTATAAACTGGTGTATTTTGTATTAAAATCGGTAGAAAAAATTAGATGTAGAGTGTACTAAAAATGTCCTATGTTTCATCAGAGAAATGCTAAAAAATACGACGATTTGTAACCACTTTATATTATAATTAATAATTATAATTGTTGTCAATTTAAAATGTATGACGATCTTGAAATCAAATAGACTTGAAATACTAACAATTAATATGTGTCCATTCCACGTCCCCTTACATGTGTTAATCTCCATGAAGATAAAATATACTGACCAGTTGAATATTTCATTTTCTCCCTACTTATAAACACTTGAAAAGAGGAGGATCGTTTTTTATGATGTATAATTGTTTATATAATAAATATTTCCATTACATTCCTTCGAGAGTATCTATAATTTGTTGTATATTTCAGTGCAGTTTCGACAATTAGATAGACTATGGACAGTTTAAAATTAATGTTTTCACAATAGCTAGGACTGTCAGATAGAAACAGTTCTCGGGATCACGCATTCGCTCATTATGGGATTCCGACCAAACGTGCATTTTTGAGGTAAAAAGACAATCGTTTCGGTAACTCGACAGATTCGCAATGGATGTTTCCCATATACTTGTTTTATGCAGCTATTGTTGCCGGATAAGATACATAATAATGAACTACTCCGACCCTCCGTTGGGTGTTGGGTTTCCTGATCTTATGGTGGCTTTGAGTTAATAGTTATTACTCCCCTTTGGGTCGACATTCCCCGTTTCCCTTCTTTTTTTTCTATTGAAATATACACAAATGTTAAAGATTTGATCTTTTCATTAGGTTGTAGTATACTGTAATTTCGAAGTGTAATATGAAATAAGCATATATCTTTTTACGAATCTGCCGGAAGCGACTTTATCACTAATATTAATTAACTCATAACACGTGCAATGGATATTGTAACTGCAAGAGCCATAGCCATAGTAAAAATCCAAAAGAATATCCTGTCAAGATTATCACATGCATCTTCGACTTTTTTGCTGTCGAATTGTTCCTCGTCGACTTCCAAGGCTTGTTTCTCAGTGCTTATCTGGACAACTGCATTTTTGTTTCGTTGACAACTTGTCTTATTGACAATCCGGCAGACTGTTTTTACCCATGATGGTGGATCGGGATTCTTGGACTGATGATAGATTCTCATTTGTAAGGTGGTTACTGCGACAACAGCAGTTTCTATTCCTAGAATTGTCTTTAGAAATACTGCCAGCACGGAGTTGTCTGAGGATTCTGGTAGGTAAGACGTCAGAATGAAGGTATACACAGATAATGCAAGATACATTGTGGTAGCAAAAGATATTTTATCGCCGCTGTCGCATGGAATAAAAAATGTCAAAAGATCTAAAACGGACATCATAATAACGGGAAGAACAAATTCTAGCAACACGCGGTAAGGTTTTCGTTTAATGTTGAAAACAAATATTGCTCTGCTTCTGCCTTCTTTGTTTGCGGTCTTAGCTTGGGTACTTTCAATTATCCAATCATCTCTCACCTCCGTTATTTCCGTATCAATGGATGCTGAAGAAATTCGGATTCCGTCATCATTTAGTAATATAAAAACAATCTCACAAGACTGATTGTCGAATGGGTAAAATGTCACATCTATTGAGCATTTCGTTTCAAACGAGATAAATTGTATCCATTTCACTTTTCCATCGCTGTTAATTTCAATTTGTTTTGATTTCGACTCTGAACTCCCCATCGTTGATTGTCCGTTATACACTTTAATGTCCGGCGTCCAGATAGCATCTTCTTGAATCAAAAACTTTTCGATGTTTGTTTGATTTTCATCCCATGTTAAATATTCATCTTTCCATTTTAATTTTACTTTCGCGAAGCTCGACATAACTTGGTTTATTTCACTTACACCATTTATTTGACGAAAAACCAAATTTACATCTATCTTTAAGTCATCTCCATAGTTTTTTGACGGTCTCACTTGACTATCATAAGATTTTAGTAACGAACTCTTCAGCTGTGTAATATTTTCTGCTGAGTATCCTAGGATTGTCTGAGGAAGGAGCAATACACCCAACCAACAAATGACAAAACTGAACATTGCATATGCTTCTTATTTAAAAACATCCGTTTTCATAACTCTTTTTACTTAAAATGCCGTCAACAATATTTCACTGATACGAGTTTGCTCATTAAAACCAGTATTAAAAAATCTATAAAACCTAAACTTTTCATATTAATGGAAACAAAAAAAAAATGTAATTTTAAATCATCAAACTGTTTAAAAATTGATGTGGTTGATTGAGTTAATGCATTTCGATTAAATGTACTTTTTGATAATTGAGACTCACACGGGAAAACCAGCATGGCAAATTAAAAAAAAATGTTTAAACCCTGTTTCTCTAACTCCTCTCAATGTGCAATATGCTGATTTCAGGCTAGAAAGAGGCCTGCAGGGATTATTTTAAAAACGAGACATTTATCCAGTAGAGGGAATCTTGAAAAATTTATTTTTCTTTATTTTAAATTCAAACTTGAATTCAAAGTTGAGTCTTTAGTACTCATTTGAAAAAGGATAGATTTGTCAAGTTGTGAAGACAAACTCATAGGCAAACAAATAATGAGCACTGCGAATATGCTTTTATATGACTTCCAAATGTTAAGGTTTGATCTGCACTGATGAGACATAAGTTGTCGAAATGCGCATATGCAGAAAATAAATTAACAGTAATTGCATAATATCAAAGATGAAATGTCCAAAGCAAAAAATAATACATAAATACCACCTTACCACCTCTACTCCAATTGGGAAAATGATTTAAATCTTGATATAAAATCAATAACGATATCTAATAAAAATCAATAACGATATCTAATAAAATCAAAAACGATATCTAATAAAATCAATAACGATATCTAATGAAATAACATGATATATTACACAAATATGGCATGGCATTGGTGTCGATATTATAGTATTATTGCGTACTGGTTTTCATACCGGCATTGTTATAGATCCGAGGTAAGCCATATTGGCCTGAGGCGCAAGCCGAAGGCCAATGTGACTTACCGAGGATCTATAACTATGCCAATATGAAAATCATTACACAATGATACCTTTATTGATTAACTACATTTGTATCAATTGTTTTCCAGTATTTCTTGATAGACCTTGCGTCATGTCAAAGCCTAGCAGCAGACGACAACTTACGAGAGACGATAAATCAAGAGGATTTATGAAATATTAAATATTGGACTAGGCCAATATGGAAAAAATCCATATTGGCCTAGCTTAGGTCATATTGGCATACTTTGTCATTCCTATTGTATTGACAGTTTTAAACATATTAAGTCAAATACAGATTAATACATGGGCATTTCCATATTGACCTGGTTATCCCGAGACACCCATATTGGCCAGAGACGAAGTCGAGGGACAATATGGGTCGAGGGATGATAATCAGGTCAATATGGAAATGCACATGTATTAAACTTTTTATTACATACTTCCGACGTTTAGAAATGCCAGGCCGATATGGACCGGAAGTCGTTTATTTGTCCAGGCCAATATGGACCGGAAGTCGTTTATTTTGTCTGAGATGCACGATGAGCATAAAATAACCTATTATTTTCCTGGGGTGTGAAAATATGGATAGTATACTTCCGGTCATATTGATCATGCAAAAACGCTAGTATGTAATAAATGGATTTATATACCCGATTAAAGCATATTGACAGAGGACTCAGTAATCCTGGTTTACCGACCAAAACCTCAATTAAATTGAGGTTTTGGTCGGAAAACCAGGATTACCGACCTACCGATTAACCTGGTTTTCCTACATTTGGTTAATTCCGCGCTGTTAAACCTACTTCATCGACCGGTAAAGTAGGTTTAGCAATAAAAACTTATAGGAAGAGGAGGTAACATGCATTTAATATTTGAAACTCCCATTACCGTTCGGTGATGGGGGTTGTTTGTAGGTAAACAGGATTATTAAACCTGCTTTTCCGAGGTTTTGGTGAAATTAGCGCTTAAAACCCACTTTACCGACCGGTTTTGACTAATTTCGCATGCCATATTTTTGTATTTCAAGTGTGTTACCCCAATTTCATGGTTTATAGTGAACACTTGTGAGCATTTTTTGTTTTTTTTTCTGATTAGGTCAGTTTGATTTTTCTCATCAGCAAGTTAAGCGACCAAGCAGGGGACGGGCGAGACGTGGTTATTATGGTTCACACTTGTTTTCTATCAAATATTTTAGGAGAAGAGTTCAACACTGTTTTAAATCTATTTAACTGTATGCTATCATAAAAAATATGTTTTGTATATAGGAGTGTTATTTTTTCTAATACTAACAAGTCTACTTCCAAACTGTTATAAATTAAATAAAAGATAAACTTACGTCATTGCCTGAAATTAAAAATCCATAAAAATTATTCTAGCAGAAATCTATTTAATATATTGGTAACGAAGTCTGATTATGTTTTTAGTATTTACCTTACTGAAAGGTAAGCTGGTACAACGTATTTAACTAAAGAGGATGTAGAAAGTGCATGTCTATATTTATCAGCAGCTTTTAGTGGCGAATATCCGTTCATCAGCCGGTGATAAAAGCCTTTATCAGAACGAGTAAACCCTTTTTAGAGGGGGCAAAGATATTAACTGTTATTGTGTTATTGGGTAAAATTGATTCTCTGTTAGCTGTTATTGCAAAATATAATGTTGTGTTAGCTGTTATTAGGTAGTTCTGTGTTAGCTGTTATGATGAATATTCAGTTCACTGTTAGCTGTTATTGAACAGTTCAGTTTGGTGTTATTATAAAAAAATACCCAAAAATTTTCGCGATCTTTCCTTTCATTTCTAAGTTAGAATTCCCCTTTTCAAATCCAAAACACCCCATACACACACACACCGTGCCCCCCCCCCCCCCCCCNTTCCGCCTGCTGCATTATTATATAGCTGTTGCCTACATCTGTATAAAGTTGTTAGTCTACATTTTGACTATTCAGTCGATTTTGTAATTCAACTTTTTATTTTCTGTTGTTGATTTAACCAGCTTTTACTTTATAGTTCAATTTGAAATAAATTGATTGATTGATTAGTAACAGTTTAACGTCCAGCAATATTTCAGCTATATCAGGACACAAGTTAATAAAAAAATATAAGTAAGAGAAGAAAGAAGCAATTATGGAAGGGACAACAGGGACAATGAGTTTCGATTGCCACTGGAAAAGGGGAGAAATGGGAAGGGACAGGAAAAGTAGCCTTCGATACAAGTCCCAGAGACTCTGCTCTCTTTAGACAATATAGAAGGGGTCTTTATACTGCATGGAGAGTTGCATTTCGCTACAATGGTTCGCGGTCAGGCTTTCTGTATTATAACCTGACTGCCCCGCATAGACACCTGCATTCCCGTATCCATCAACTGGGGACGCGCCCGGCAGCTCAGAAGCCGGAGCCCCTGAAAACCGATTCAGGTGCCGGGAATTTGAAATAAATAAACTCCCATCACAAATACATTTTATTACCTCAAGACTTGACGCGTTTTTCTTAGAATTTTAAATACGTGTTGACCTTTTTAATATCATATATAATTTAACGGTGTTTTGGGACTTTTTTGCTCAAATTCCAAGTCATGATTAGCTTGATTAACCAGAATGGCAAATTAGTCGAATGAATAATAATTCATCTCTACGACAAGAGTTGAAATTGAAAAACACTCATACAAGAAGTGAAATTGAACACCGATAGCTACATGATGAGAAAATAAAATTTAATCAATGAAAATTCACACATACTGATTTTTGAAAGTTGTTGGAATCTTCGATTCTTGACAACTGAAAAAACATGTTGATAAAACACAAAGCAGTAAGACAATGTAATATATATTCAACTGCACATTTCATTCTTAGCATCACTAAGACAATACTTCTTGTGGCATTTGAGTTTGTCAGTTCTGAGATAGGACTCAATAATTTATTCACGAAAAGAATTAGACTTCATGCGAGCTGTTACTACTAGAAGGGGTAGAACTGTAAAAGTGTCTGAAAAATTCAACTAGCCTAATCCAAGACATTTTAAAAAAGTTTAGGGCTATTGTATTTTTCGCTTTGTACAGTGATAATGAGTAACAAATAAAGTAGTTTTAGTCACCTATCGGCGACAGCTGAAGGGGACTTTAGGTTTGGGCTCTGTCTGTCTTTCCGTCCGTCCGTCCGTCCGTCCGTCTGTTAGTCTTATCAGTTTTCCGCACTTTTTTTCTTAACCCTTGGAGATATTGATCTGATATTTACGGTATGTGAGTCTATCTTAGTGAGTTACAGACCAAGTTTCAGTTTGGTTCCTGTCCACTGATTTTTGACAAAGTTATGGGCCTTGGACTTAGAAAACATATTTGCATTTTAACTAAACAAATTCTAAATTTCTTAAATCAGTATTGCATGGACACAGGTTATGTATTCCGGTATATACATGAAATCATTATGCTAAACTCCTCACAGGAAGGGATCTTGGTGGAAGCTGTATACTAAGGGTACATAACTTAATTTGTCAGTTGGTAATGGGTCTGGAGTTGGCATGTCAGTCAACTGCTAGTAGTCTCTTGTGATTTCATGTTTATATCCGTATATTTAGTTCTTTCGGTTTCATTTTTCACAATTGACTTAGTCCTGTTGCCAACTGAATTTTTCTAGTGTTACGATTGTTTTTTTTTATTTATCACATTGGCCAGGGACTATACATTTCATTACATTATGTATAGTCCCTGTATTGGCTATAGGGTGAAGGTTTGGGCCCAATAAAACTAGTTTAACCCCGCCGCAGCAGGTTTGCGCCTGTCCTAAGTCAGGAAATTTATTAAGCCATTGTGTGTCTTGTCTGTTTTCTAGTTAGTTCACTTTATGTCTATGGAAGTCTAGGATGATGCTTATTTCGCTGAACTTGATTACTCTTTATTTAGGGGCCATCTCCGACCTGCCGTTGGGTGTGGGGTTTCCTCACCATTCATTGAAGATCTTATGGTGGCTTTGAGTTGTTATTACTCCCCTTTAGGTCGTTGTCTATTTGACACATTCAGCGTTTCCCTTCTTTTTCTTATTTACCATTTTTGCTAGTGTAATAATGTCTTGTCCTACCGGTAGGGGACTTGGTATTGCCTTGCAATACGATCCACACTTGTTGATAATGAAGTCAATGAACATGTTTATGATGAACAATGATGACCTATGAATGTACATCTTCTCCATGAAAAAGTTTTATTGAATAAGATGACTGTTATCCAAGTTTTACATTTATATGTTAGCTGTTATTGACTTGATATACACTGTTAGCTGTTATCACTTATTTGAATTATCTGTTATCTGTTAAAAATAAATTTGCTGTTAGGCTGTTATGGGACCCCCCCTTGCCCCCCCCCCTCTTTTTAGAAACAGACTTGATCACAAAAACTTAACCTTGGCTCTGGACCGTGACATACAGGTCAAGTTTACATGATCTTACATGATTTAGAGTCCGCCAGATAGGGTTTGATGTAAAGCTACCCATCTTGAGTTTACGGGGGATACTTTGCATGGCTATGTCTTTTGTCGCGAGCGACACAAAAAATGACACCACAATGAATGACACTTGACAGATAAATTGGAGAAATTTGGATACTAATTTTTATTTATGTTTTGAGCATATTTATTTCACGAATTTCTTTACATTTTCCTTTAGTTTTAAGTCGCAATATTCACGTATAAAGAAATGTTCAAAGCACTTTTAAAATAGACTACTGATCACAAAGTAAATTGGATGAATTTATGCGAAATATGCTTTATGGATACTAATTTACAACTACATAGCTATTAAAAATAATAAAACAGTAAATATCCTTTCTATAAATAAAACCCCTCTAGAAAAAGTTCAACTAAATTTTACAAATTAAGAAAAGTGCAACAAATATAATAGCAAGAAAAGAACTAAATCTAGTACCAATACCAATAGAATCTTACATAAAATACCAAACTTTAATAAACTTAGCCAGATTAAACAAGTGTGGACCCAAATTGATGTCTCGCCCGTCCCTGCTTGATCGCAAAATTGATGTGAAAACTCAAACTGCCTAAATCAGAAAACTTAACATGTTCACTAGACTGTGAAATTAGATTAACTGACAAAAGCAATATAGCAGACTGTCACATATCACCAAAAACCAAAATTCCAAATATAAATGAAAAAACCAAACATGTTCTCCAGACCATGAAAATGAGGTCAAGGACTAAAGGTAATAATCAGGATGTCATCTTCCATCTCGGACAAACCAACATGCCAAATATTATTGAACTTACATTAATAGATACTAGGAAACTTAACATGATCATTGGACCATCAAATTGAGGTCACAGACAAAAGCCATATAGCAGACTGTCATGTACTATGCAAGACCAACATATACACCAAATATCATTGACCTACCACTTATAGTTAATGAGAAAATGACCTAATCACAAAAACTTAACATGCTCACTAGACTGTGAAATTTGGGTCAAGGACAAAAGCCATATGACAGATTGTCATGAACTACCCAAGACCAACCTACATACCATGTATTATTGACCTACCACTTATAGTTACTGAGAAACTAAACATAAAAAAATCTTAACATGTTCATTGGACCGTGAAATTGAGGTTACAGACAAAAGCCATATAGCAGACTCCCATGTACTACTCAAAACCAACCTATATACCAAATATCATTCACCTACCACTTATAGTTACTGAGAAAATGACCTAATCACAAAAACTTAACATGCTCACTGGACCATGAAATTGAGGTCACAGACGAAAGCCATATGGCAGACTGACATGTACTATCCAAGACTTCCCTACATACCATATATCATTGACCTACCACTAATAGTTATTGAGAAATGGACTTAATCAGAGAAACTTAACGTGGTCACTAAACTGTGAAATTGAGGTCAAGGACAAAAGTCATATGCCAGACTGATAATGTACTACTCAAGACCAACCTATATACTAAATATCATTGACCTACCACTAATAGTTATTGAGAAATGGACTTAACCAGAGAAACTTAAGGTGGTCACTAGACCGTTAAATTGAGGTCAAGGACAAAAGCCATATGCCAGACTGACATGTACTACTCAAGACCAACCTATATACCAAATATCTTTGACCTACCACTTTCAGTTATTGAGATATGGATCTAATCAGAGAAACTTAACGTGAGTAGTTAACTATGGGGGAAAATCTGCGGTTTTCAAAAAACGTATTTTGAAAACCGCAGATTTTCCCCCATAGTTAACTACTATCTACGGGACTTACGAGAATAAACAAACATGTAAGATTTGTTATTCACTACAGTTGAGACGGGTAAAACGGGCTAGATTCTTAGTTCACTCACATTTTTTTACGTTGCTTGCGGTTTAAGCATCTCATAGGTTATACGTAACACTGACGTACTTTGGTTCTATACTTTTGATTCCTATATATTTCTAGTAAGTCTGATAACTCATCACCAGTTACTCTCTCTATAACGAATATATTGCTAAAAGGATAATATAAATATACGATTTCCCCTTGAATATCAAGTATTTCGTAAAAACCATATACCTTTGTTTTTATTTTTTTTAGGTTGGTTAAATCATATGCGAGCATTTTTTTTACCTGATTTTATTATAAAAGTCAAACATTATTACTACCACAACGGTTATGCACCCTCCTACCTGAAATACACTCATAATTTTTTATCTAATAAATATTCGGGTTATAAAAAATGACAACAATTCCCGTATATTTTTCAGAAAAATCTAATACGAATAATTTTAAAACAATACAAGGAGTAAAAAATATGCCGAGTGATTACTTCCGCTTACTCGTCGTGGGCCCGTCCGGGGTTGGCAAGACGAATTTGCTAATGCACCTTTTATTTAAACCCTTATTGTATTACGACAAAATTATTCTTTACGCAAAAAACTTAGAACAACATTACTACAAGGAACTAATTCGAAGATCCGAGGAAATAGCGGAAAAACTAGGTGTGTCTCTGGAAGATTTATTACAACTATCTAATGATAAAGTTGAAGACATCGACTGCGAGGACGAAGTATCTGACGGCAGTGCCGGTGACAAACAAAAAATCGTAATTTTTGACGACTATATTTGTTCACAACAAGATCAATGGGATCGAACCCCAACTATTCTTACTACGCTGTTTATAATGTAGAAACGTTATACTACAGAAAATCGATTTGCGAGTCATTTAAAATAAGGTAGTCATTCGTTTGATTAAAAACAAAAAAGAAAGAATGTACGATTTAAACAAACATAGATAATTTC
>MJUU01010295.1:46449-62255 GCA_002080025.1 Modiolus philippinarum | reverse complement strand
AAGTTGTCGTAATAAACTTTGGACTGTCGATTGAGACGGGTTATATCTGATGCTGACAATAATGCAGTTGTCCTTGTTGATTCGTTTAAAGATTTTCGTGTTTAATCTGCCCACGATACTATACCAAATCAAGCATCCATATCCTACGTTGATAAATAATTTGACACATGAATTTTCTTATTTTTTTCAACTTCGGTATTTTTTTTTGTATTTTGAACCATTGGGCCAATGCCACTGCTAGTTGACCAGAGGTTTCCGAGGGTATTCACCAGCCAAATAGTCAAACCAGTCTGACATGATTGTTTTACCTTGTGTGTTATATGAATTTATCGTTTTTGTCAAAATTCTAACCACTTAAACATACTGGGGCTTCATTTCGTGTACGGCACTCGGTAGATGTCCTTGGTATTGGTTTTGGCTTACTTTTTCGATATTTTTGGAAATAAGTACTTCTTTTTTTTACTACAATCTCATTATGACTTGCCATATTATTTGATTTTTATGCTTCTGATGAGAGATTACTCCTTGAAACTCAATTACAGCATAACGAAATTTACTTTTATTTATTTTTTTTTTATTATTAATATTTTTATTTATTTTTTTATTTTTTTTATGCAAATTCGGTTTTTTGAATTTTTCACACTTGGTTTTACTTTATATACAAGTAATGTTTATTCGTACTTACAAATGGTGTCAAATGCAAAACTTTACATCCCAGCTCATTTGTCCGATCAGATCACCCCAGCAATCTCATCCCAGTAAGAAAAAAAGATATTTATACTTTTTTTGTCTAAGCAAAATTTTGAGAACTGATCAGTTTTTTGGACTTAGTAAAACTTTATAATTTACTGTCCATAAAATTTTAACAGATGAAGATTTTGAAACGTTGTAAATCACATAGTCCATAGTGGGAATCGAACCAGAATCGCCTACTTCACTAGACGTCTGCCTTACCTATTACATAACGAACTCGGTGGACATAAAGTGTTAAAAAAATCATATAAAAATGATCGTTGTGAGGTACAGTAAGGATATATATTATTATTATAGTATAAAATATTTATTTCATTACATTGTAAGCATGGAAATAATTATAAAGAGTGTATATCGGTTCTCCTTCACTTTTTATATTAGCTGGGATGTAAATTAGTTTTCACACTCGGCTTGATGTGTCTGTATAACCTCATCCCTGACGAAGGGCCGATCTTATACAGACACACCAAGTCCGAGTATGATAACTATTACTGAATCCCCTTTTTCAACAAATGCAAGGACCCACTCAAGTTTATAGGTCAATGATGTATTCTCCTGGGGTTAATCTCGTTTATGAATAAATCTTAAAACTTGCCTTTTGAGTGACATTTTTTTATTGATAAATATTGTATTATGACCCTCTCAGATTGTGTCAAAAAAATATGTGAAAAATTATTTCGAGAAATGGAAAATTTTACTTCTTGACCAAATTTGACCGTTGATCTTCATCAGAATTTAGCCGATTTAGGGGTATGGGTAATAAAAATTAATTTTTAAGAAAAGTATCCATCTTATTTATATGATTTCTTTTCTGAATTCTTCAAGATATAATTTTCCAACTATTTAAACAAAAAATTGTGAGTTTTGACTGTGTAGTTGATGGAAATTTTAGAAAAATCTAGAGTTTTACACATATGAAGTCTTGAAAATGACCAATAAAAGCAACATTTTCTTACAAAACTTTCTCATATCATCACAGACCTATGTTTTTTATTAGTGATATTTCTTCAGATTCATGAGATCTAACAATCTGAAAACTTTGAGAGAAAACTTGATGCTAGAAATCTATATTCTAGTCCAAAATGGCCCAAAAATAGGCCAAAATTGGTAAAATTTGATCAATATCGTCAAAAATAAGGGTTTTCAAATGACTATAGAACAAAAAAATGCACACGGACATATGGTTATCTCTTTAAAAATGATATTTTCAGGGTCCTAGCATTTAAACAATGTAGGTTTCGGGAAAAACTTGATGCAGGAAAATTTTAACCCCTCGGGAGAATACATCCTTAACCAAGCCTCAAGCTTGCAGGTTTTGATTTTGTTTTATTCTTTATTAATATTGTTTTATTTTTATCTATTTAAAATTCTTACGTGTTGCTGACGGGATTTAAACTACAGAACTTATCATGGGTGTTTTAAGCGTATTCATTGACATGTGAAATAAAACCAATATCAAATTACAATTATTTCTAGTAATGTAAAGCACATCCTAATAAAATCATTTTGTTAAGTATTTTGAGGTTAAAGTCAATGAAATATGGCAAGGTATATATTGGAAGATGTTTTCACAGGGAAAACTATAGCTTTTGACAATAAAAAACCTTAAGTACATATTCAAACACTCCATATAACAAGTTTGAAATGTTCAACAAGTTATAGGTGTCTTGTTCAGGATGTGTCTTGTTCCTTGTTTCTAAATTAGCTATTTTGCGTTAAAGCAACGTGATGTGAAGTTATGAACTAAATAAACCCAGACATGCACTCGATACCTGTAACTGCACTGTAAGAACTATACATTAACATTGATTTTTTGATAGGGTCTTTGCACTTTAACTAAACACATTCTAAATTTCTAAAATCTGTATTGCATGGACAAGGGTTATGTATTCCGGTATATGCATGAAATCACTATGCTAAACTCCTCACAGGAAGGGATCTTGGTGGAAGCTGTATACTCAGGGTACATAACTTACTTTGTCAGTTGGTAATGGGTTTGGAGCTGGCATGTCAGTTAACTGCTAGTAGTCTATTGAAATTTTATGTTTATGTCCGTATATTTAGTTCTTTCAGTTTCATTTTTCACAATTGACTCAGTCCTGTTGCCAACTGAATTTTACTGTTGTTACGATTGTTTTTTTATTTATCACATTGGCTGTAGGGGGAAGGTTTGGGCCCAATATAACTAGTTTAACCCCGCCGCAACAGGTTTGAGCCTGTCCCAAGTCAGAAAATTTATTAAGCCTTTGTGTGTCTTGTCTTTTTCTAGTTAGTTTACTTTATGTCTATGGGAGTCTAGGATGATGTTTATTTCGCTGAACTTGATTACTCTTTATTCAGGGGCCGACTCCGACCTGCTGTTGGGTGTGGGGTTTTTTCATCGTTCATTGAAGATCTTATGGTGGCTTTGAGTTGTTATTACTCCCCTTTGGGTCGTTGTCTCTTTGACACATTCCCCTTTTCCCTTCTTTTTTTCTATCTTAACTGAAAAAATAAGTAGAATTATACATATAATATTAAATCTTAGACTGAAAGAACAATGGCTATGTATCCGTGCAATGTACTCACTTGATGAACCATTTTGAAAGTAACTCATATGATGACGAAAATCATTGTTAATGGTGTCTGATAAATCTGCTTCAATGTGATGCTATTGTAAATGAGGGGTCATTGATCGACCAGATTTGACCTCCTTGGTAGTGTAGTGGCAGATACTTAGCCAAAGATGCGTATACAGGAAACCTGATATCAGTATATTGCAGAATTCCATACATTTCAAATACTTTATTTACAAATGTACAATAGTTCAACATCAACAAAAATCAAGATTAATTCCAAATAGAAAAGCAACTTTGAAACCAAAAGAACGCATTTTAAACTTGACCAAAAGAACATTTCGCGTTGTGATTGAAGAATTTAAAAGGTAAGCCAAAGTAAAATTCCAAAGTCTGTAAAAGCCAAAAGTGCTCGAGGGTGAAAGACTATCTTTTTGAAAGTGTATATAATGTATGCCAGAAGTGCTCGAGGTTGAAAGACTAATTCAAACTGCCCTTTGAATGTGGAGTAAATAACTTCTTCCGTTACTGACGAATGGATGTAGAATATATTTATATATGTCTTAAATATATTCTTCAAATGATCATATGAATCAGATTATGTACAGATATACATGTATCGTGACAAGGATGCGTATTTGGCAAAAAGACATTGATGACTCTAGGAAAATACCACTTAAGCGCCTCAATACAGGGTAAATTTTGGCAAATACTACGGTAAAAGTGAAATCCACTGTCGATGTGAAAAAAGTAAAGGATATGCAAAAATACCACTTCTATTAACTAATTAGAATACAGCTTTCCTACATAAGGTGTGATTAATGACAAAATTTCAATTTTTGATATTAATATATGACACACTTTGTCGCTCCATGTTAACAATTAGCTTGTTGTAAGGTGGTTACCTTCTTACGGCCAACCAAAAGTATTATAATATAATTCTGTGTAATTTTTATACTTTCTATCTACATTTGTGATGTTTCAAACATCATCGTGAAAGACAACTATTTAAAAATGAGATCTGCTTATAAAGGGTATTTGGCAAAGTATGTTCTTCAACATTCATAATGGCACGAGATTCTAGAGAGCTGATTGAGGACAAACTGACCGCAGATGGTAATTGGTATTTCGTATATTTTTTGTTTTTTAATTTGCAGCAGAAATCTGAACACCAGGAGTTCTGCAACAAAACGTGACTGTTTTTTTCTGATAAAATGCTTTTAAGTCCAGATGTCACCATGATCTCTGACTCTTTTGTCCCATATGATCTAGTGCAAATCTTTGATCTCTACTTTGATATTTGATTGGATTGCTGGAAATGGCCCATTTATCTTCCAAAAGGTATGTTAATCAATGTTCCAAGCAGGCTCCTGCCTTGGATCAGTAATGGATTTGAAGAATACCTATTTCGAAAGAATCAATCTTTGGATTACTGTCACTAACTGGTCCTTAGCTGTCAAGCTGAAGAGAAGTTCTATTGAACAATATGTCACTTTAGAGCTTTTGTAACTAATCTGAACCATTGCTGGAGAAATGAGTTGTAGAGAAGATCTCTGAATGGTTTTCAGACATAATCCAATGTTCAACTATCTTTCCTGACGCTTTATGGTAATTATCTTCCAAGTATACATAATGTTAAATTTGCGCTACCTCAATACTATTATAACCAAGCATGGTTCCAATTATTCTGTTGGGAAATCTTTCAATGTATTTCCGAATGATAAAGTTTGATTATCACCTGCTGCCGGAATTTTTTTTAATCGTGTGTGGAGCTGCTGGACACCTTGTTTGAATGCGATCATTTAAAAAACCTTTTGTTTTGAGCCTAAGATTGATACTAATTGGATTTGATTTGTCTTTTCAGAGAAAGAACGTGTTTTGTCTTTGATAAGGTACTGACCTGCAGGGTATTATTTTTAATTTAATGATTTAATGACAATAAATTCTGAGAATAGGTCAAATTGCTTAGTATATTCCCCACTATTGCCCTTCTTTAGATGATGTGCCAATCTGTCCGATTACCTTTTAAAGGGGTCATTTAAGGAACAGAAGATTTTTTTTGAATATGTTGGCCACCCTTCTCCACTTTTGACCAACATGGATACGCAGCGCACATGAGGAATACATAAATGTTTATTGCGATCCAGTTTATTTGCAGTCGATTAAGTGTTGATTTGAAGAGTGCAAAAACAACATGAAAAAGTAACGACAGAGGATGGATGCCAAATGACGGCAAAACTCACCCTGGCTAAAACAAGATCCGCGATAAAGTCCGTATCAAAAACAAAATTTCCTATATTACTTTTATCGGTAATTCACAAAATGATAAACAAAACTCTAAAAAAAATGAAAATAAGCTTAAATTTCTAATTTAGCACAGTTACTCTATTATTTATAGCAAGAAATTATATCCATTTTACATCCAACGTATTATGCGTATGAACACGACAAATAGTACAAAACATGACGTCATCATAGCAACCGGCACGTGACGCCCTCGCAGTGACCCAATATTTTCGTGATAGTGTCCAGCTCGCTGATACTGAGAATATCAGTCTCCGCAGATCAAAGGAAATTCATACAAATTACCGATAAATAAAAATACAAGAGTTGACATGTTTATAATGAATACAAAACGGTAAAGAAGAGAACGTTAACCGGGATTTCGCAAACACTTTTTCACAATTTGAAGTAGTGACACATGAAACAACAAAGAATTCTGCAAGGGAGTAAAATTCGAAAATATACAAGGCAGGTTCTGGAATTTTAAGACTAGACATTGTTTACGGACCATTTATTGCAAAGGAAGTCTAAGAGATATACGATGGGGTGAAACTAAAGGGTCGTGACAACCATAACATTTTCGGAAAAAGACTTCAACCCCAGAGAATAATAATATAGCATTGTTGAAAAAGCAAGATCGACACCAGAGCTAAAGAACTTTGACCCATTGAAATCTTACCCAAGGTTGTCTGAGGTGCTAACTCTTGTATTTTCAATTATGATTATTTTCTCTCCTTTTTTCACATTTATATGTCCGAGATTTCTAAATCTTGCATTATTTTTCTCACAGCTATAACCACACGATACACTTTCTTTATAACCCTATCAGACCGTACTTTACATCTAACGTTATTAATCGACGTTAGTGACGTCGGAATAAGTTTCTTTTTAGAGACAATGTACTAAACTATTCTTTCAAGAGGCCGATCATCTGATTCTAATGTTTGGCCTGGCAACATTTTTTCGCACCAGTAAATTTGTGGGTCAGGTAATTTTATTTTCAACCACTAATAAACAAGATAATTTTTATCGTTATACCATACTGTGGAATCTCGAGGTCAAATTATTGTAAGATTATTTGTTAAAAGGTCATATCCAAGTTCATGGTGTGCACTCCCTAATTTATACTTTTAGACTGATCCCGGTGTGGACATAAACTGGTTCCCGATTCCTTATTTTAATGAGAACTAAGGAAAATAGAAATATTCTAGCGTTAATGATTTCAAAAACGGAATTATTTCTGAGAAAATTAAAGTTGTCAACATATGAAGCAACAGGAGTAAAATATTTTGGAACATTTCATTAGAGATATAGCCAAAGGGAATAAAATATTTCTGTCAGTGACAGGCAACTGATTTCATGGTTCTCAAGTAAAATAAATGATAGCATAAAAGAAAATATTTTTATATCAGATGATTTCTGAGATTCAATAATTAGTACAAAATCACTTAATATTAATTCAACTAGATAAAACACCTACTTTAAAGTTTTGAATATTTGTGGTTGTCCACATCCAAGAAAGATAACTTTTACAAAGTGATAAATTAGGGAGAGCATACCAGATCATACCATGAACGTGGATATCACCTATTAAACACTTATTTTGAAGTTCTAGAGACTTTTGTTTGTTCACACCCAAGTGACAAATTAGACCATGAACCTGGATATCATCTGTACATGGGTTGCGCATTTGCGGGATCGCTCATTATTTTAGCTAAACAAGGGGGAATCTGGTACAAAACTGGTTCCAAGACGCTGATAAGACGAAGATGGTAATTTCTTCATTTCCATTCAAGTTTCGTTTTTTTTTATGGGTTGGAAATGTCCCTCGTGGATTTCTTTGTTAGCTGAAAACGATTTTAACCCATATGTTGAATAACAACGTAACTTCGTTGATAGAAAATATCTGTCCCTTGCTTCAACGTTGGATGACGTCATTTTTCCTCGGTGACCCCAGATGACCTCTTCGAAATGACGACTCAAATCCGGAATGGAAACGAGGCGCAACCCATATATTGGTTTAGCTGGACTGAACGGGCAAGTTGAGAAAAATGTAATTATTTTTTTTTTATTCTAAGTAAATTAGATATTTTTCCCGGTTCAGAGTAATGTTTAGGTATACGGTTTTTGATATTTGAACATTTACCTTTACTCCAACATTGCCCGGGGTGATGTTTGAACATAAAACGATTCCTTAAAAGTATTCGGAAGTTAAATATTTTGTCGAAGTTGGTAGAAAAATATTTTCTATAGACAGAAGTGTGTGATTTTGTTATCACGATGATATGAGCAAATTAAATCGATGGAATTCATTTACGGATAACAATATACATATTTTACGAAAAGATATGGAGTAAATGAACATGAGACCCTAACAGTTAACTCCTTTTGCAATTAATTTTAATGAGCTGTATGGCCATTTCGGAAATTAATTTCTCAACAGTAGCTCTAGAACTCAAACATAGGAAATCCACGATTTAAAAAATATGTTTAAAAATGCATACTCCTTTTCTTGATCTTGATATATCAATAAATCAAGTAAAGTTAAACACTAAAGTTTATGATAAACGGAATGATTTCTCCTTCCATATAGTCAATTTTCCCCATCTCGACGGCGATGTTCCGTTAGCCTCTTCTTACGGGGTCTACATTTCTCAACTTGTTCGATATATCAGGAGTATGTAGTGAGTATGTAAAATGCTGATTATCGAAATATTTGTTTTTTTCAATAGGGTCCTACTTTAGAGCTGTATGTATGTTCTTCATTGCTACTGACAATGTTTTACATTGAATGTAATTGAAATGAACAATCTTAGTAAAGGGCCATCGGTAGACGTCATAGGTACTGGATTTGGCTTCCTTTTTCGATATTTTTGGTAATGAGTACTTCTTTGTTTATCATTTTTCGATTATGGCTTTCCATATAATTTGATTTGAATGCTGCTGATGAAAGGTTACTCCTTGAAACACGTGTACAGCATAACTTAATTTACTGTTCATTTTTGCAAGTTTGGTATTTTTGTGTTTTTAAGTACACTTTTTTAATAGTAAAAAAAAATCAGTTGTTTCAGAGAAGACTATAAATATGTTGTTATAATAATTATATACTGGAGCTGAACAAAAAGGGCTTTTTTATAAGGAACCTCCTTTCATTCATCATTCCATAAACATTGTAGAATTTTCGTCAGTGGTTTCCCAGGTGATGATCCCTATATTGTCCAGTGTTAAACTAAAATGTATGCTCCACTCTGGCAGCCACTTTTAAGTCAGATCCGTAATAACTTTTTTGTCAGATCCACAAGAACGAGTAATCTTTGTAAAAGAACTTCCAAACATTATTCCAGTAAGTTGAAAATTTGCTAACTGAGTTTCAGAGCAGATTGTGAAAATCAGGTTTTTCCATAGGGTCCAAAGACTATATTCTGAGACGACGACCATATTTTTATCGTATTGGAACGAATGAAAAGTTTTTTTAAGGACCTTCGCTACATCATTCCTGTAAAATCTGCTTCAGTGGTACCAAAGAATGTAATCAAAAGATGAGTTTCCCATGAGGTCCATTGTTTAACTGTTTTTTGTTTGTTTTTTTCGAGGTCGGATTTGAATAAAATAAACAAATGTTGCTCAGGGCAATCCATACTTCAAAAGAAGACGATTTGGTACAGTTTGCAGATGATAAAAATGAGGTTTTCTCTTAGGATCCTAAGGATGCTATTTTATGTTCAGCTCTTGGGATTTTTTTTTTTTTTTTTTTTTTTTTTTTTTTGAGATTAATGAATGACTGAATACCGAAATTACTGTGAATTTAAATTCTGCATATGCGCATTTCGACAACTTATGTCTCTTCAGTGCAGATAAAATCTAAACGTTTGGAAGACCATAAACTCAAAGATGTTTAAAAACTGATAGAGAACTGATAGAAATGAGCAATTTAAAAAAAAACTTTCCATACACCGCTCAGGTAAAATGCAGTTGAATTTGCGTTATCAAAGGACATGATCAAGTTGTTATTAACCCGAAAGTGTTCAATGATGAACTATGTATTGTGCTGGTAGCGATGTATTTTTCAACCAGTCTTAAATTAGCAAACTTTACTTATGACCTTCTGCACATCAATCCTGTACAGTCGGTTAATTTTGCTCCAATATTTCTAAATTAGGTGATGAAAAGGAAGTTTCCCATAGGGTAAATGTTAAAATATGTCCCTCACTGAAAGCTATGTTTTTTAATCGGAAATCGAAAAGCACCTTTTTAAAAGGACATTCAATATACCGTTCCTGAATTTTTTGTAAATGTTCTCTGGTTGTTGACCTTTTGTGTTAAGTGAGATGAAAAGGGAAAAAAAAAACTTGTTCAAGAGCAATAAAAATAACAAAATTACAATAAAATTTTGTTTTTTTAAATTGAACGTGCGACAACTTAGTATGTAAATCTAATAAAAGATCAGATCACAAGAAAAGGCTGTGAAAAGAACATTTTCATTCGTTTTATAAATTTTCTAACTGTTACTCTTCAAGTAATCGGTAAATTGTTGGTGACAATTTCCCGCCAATAATATTGTCAATTTAAAGATATGTTTATTTTGAAGTTTATTTTTCTCAAATGTATAAACTTAATAAAATCTATAAGGAATGTGTGGTTTAAGGAGGTTCGCTCCTCATGTTTTTGGATTTTTGTCAGATTTTCGGAATCCTCGGATTTTATCCATTTAAAAGTATTATAATTTTTTGCCCATTGACCCCCTTATTTTTTTCCATTATTTCGTTTTATACATCGTTGTGAGCATTCTGTAAAAAACTTATTTGATTCTATTTATTCTGTCACATTCATTCATGGTTAAACCATGTTAATGTTAATCCTATGAAAAATTAGAGGAGTTCAGTTTCCCGCCAAATTTTCAAACACTTAAATCTCAAAAACGAGATCATCAACCTATCATTTTTTTTCACTTAAATTACTTCTTTCTTAATTTTCTAACTAAAAATCATGTTTATTTGAAATCCTATTTATTTTCAAATAGAGTAGCGAACCCCCTTAAACTCAATTGTTCTGTATATTCGTGACAAAATTAAAGAAGAATACATCTGCAAACAAATACCGAAGCAAGAACGAGGTATTATACAGTTAAAGTTAGCAGATTCCATTACCTAAAGAAACTGGAGCAAAGTTTAAAATACTGTAACACCCACCATCGTAGTTTTGTCCCTGGCTGTGTTTGGTATTGCTGATTGTTCGGGTTTCGTTTGGTTTTGTGCGTTTTGGCATTTTTTGAAATTATGGATTTTCTTTGTTGGGGTTCTAGTGCTGCTGGTGGGGAGTGGATTTCCGAAATGGCCATGCGGCTCATTGAAATTATTGCAGTTGGAGTTAACATATGTGTTATGGTCTCATGTTCATTTACTCCATATCCTTTCGTAAAATATTGTACATGAAAGAAAATACCTTCTCTGTGTTATTGCTTCATTCACTACAGTTAATGACGCATTATTTAATGCAAGAGCGTTCATGAATTAATTTCAATGTATTCATGCTATTTATTTGTACTTCCATGGGTGGATAAATGGGGGTATGGTCCCGGATTCCCAAGGAAATAATTGTCAAATCCCGTATTCCCGAAAAATTAAATTTTTAGCCCCGATTCCCGAAAAATGACAACGCAAATCCCGGATCCCCTTAGGCGTTAATCCCGAATTCCTGCTGAATAAAATGGCTGATCCCGGCGTCCCGTAAATGGTCCTTCCGCCCCTCTTCCATGCCGTATGTGGGGATTTTAGTGAAGCAGGAAGTCCTCAGGTCATAGCTAATAAAAATGCTAACTCCTCGACCATTAATCCCTACATTAGAAAGAAATTTTGTAGTGGAAATGGATAGGTAGCTACATTTACAACTGCTATAAAAATCTTTAAATGTCAACTATTTTTTTAAAGATGACTTGATCAAGATAGGTATGACTTAACATGCTTAAACAACAGTTTTATATGTATTTATTGGTAAAAACACTGTTAAAGGTTATGGCATAATAAAAAGTTCTTTGAATCCAACGTAGAAGTAAATTTTGTATCTCTGAAATAAGCCGTTGATAATACATTGTATCTATATATGCATAAGTAAAAAATGTAATCTTTCTGAAAGAAAATAATAAAAATTGTAATGATTAACACAATACCGAAGTTACTGTGATATACTTTCTGCACTAATGAATCATTACAAATGGAATCCACCTTCCTGCTTTTCCCGATTGGTGTCGTTACTGCACTATCAAATAGTTCGCGGAGGAATCTGGTTTTTCACGCATGTTCAAAAATTGTCCCGGTATCACGACGTCATAGAACAAAACCTGATAGTGCAGTGGCGACACCAGACGGGACAAAATATGGAAGGCGCATGTTACGGCACAAATTGTCGCCCCTGCACATATTGTCGCCGGCGACAATATGTTCAGACCTTATCGGCACATATTGCCGCCGGCGACAAAATGTGCTGGACATTAACGGCACATATTGTCGCCGGCGAAAATATGTGCCGGTTTTGTCAATGCCATTCAAACGTCATTGGGGGCGACAATATGTGCCGTATATATCGGCGTATATTGTCGTCACAAAAAATAATTAATTATGAAATATGCAAGTATATATATATACCTTTGAAGCTGAAATTGTTCAGTTGACATAAATACGCTATTTAAACACTTGACTGAGTGCAATGATCTTTCGAAAGCATACATTATGTCTGAAATTCACCGAGTGGAATTGTTCTAAATTTGTTCTAAAGAGAATTTAATGAGAACTTGCACCTGAGTATGCTGAGCTTTTGTTCATGCAGGCCTTTGCAAAGGACTTCCCGTACTCTATACTTTTTATGGTTACTATCAGAAATTAAAAATATTAAGAGATCTCATATTAAGATGCTTCGCATTATATGCCATGTTACTTAATTGGCATATGAATCATTCTAAGAAATTTGATTCAATTTTCTCCAGCTGATTGAGAACATAATCTAAATAAGAGACAGAATTTGCTATGAGGTATGGGTAAAGCTCATTGTTGAAGGCCTCATGGCGATTTCAAAATGAAGAACAACAATAAAAGCGTTGTTCCATTGCTTATTACCATGTATTTGTAGAGACTTTGTCTCATTTGCATTTACTCCATATCCCTTCATTATCAATTTTAGACTGGAGTTTGTCTCTCCTGTAGTGTGGAGTCCGTAAAAAGATTCCCCGTGAGTGAGATGTATGCTCTATTTGCATTTCAGTGAGGTGTATTTGTTCTTGAGAAAATGCGCTTCATACTTTCACCTTTTGGCTTTTCTTATTTTTTTGTAATTTAAAATTGTAATTCTGATCACCTGTTTATTTTGCCCACGTCTCATGATTTTATAATGCCAAGTTTTCTTACTATTGACTCGATGAGTGCCCTGTGATTGTTTAAATGTTGTGATCGTCATCTATTAGTCTTTCTGTCGGGCAATGGATGTTCACTTTGCCAGTTAAGTTATGTTTGTTGACGATCCCGCATCCATGAATCAAAGGCTAAAAAGCATTGATGCAGCATTGCTCGACAATTAGCAATGAATTCCGCTCAAACCAGTGTTAGGGGCCGTCTTGAATTTGCTATGAGGTGTGGGTAAAGCTCATTGTTGAAGGCGTCAGGGCGACTTCAAGATGAAGAACAACAATAAAAGCGTTGTTTCAATTGGTTATTACCATGTATTTGTAGAGACCTTGTCTCATTTGCATTTACTCAATATTTCTTCACTGTTAACAGAGTAAAATAAGGCTCAAACTCACTGGTTTGGCCATCATATTTAAAATAATATGTAACATGTACAGTCAAACCTGCCTTAGTGACCACGTGTATTTAGTGACCTCCTGTCTTATGTGACCAACTTTTCTTTATCCAAAAGTAGTGATTTTCATATTGACTTAACCTGTATTAAGAGGCACCTGTCTTATATGACCCTTTTCAGAGTTCACGTGGGAGGTCACATAAGACAGGCTTGACGGTATTAGGGGACAATCATTTGATTGTCGGGGGGGGGGTGGGGCTTGGGCGATTTTGTAATTAAATAATTTAATCTTGGTGTCAGTTAAAATAAATATTATAATCTTTCTTGTCAAGAAAATAAATAATTTAATTTTGATTTGAAGAATAAATTTTTTATTGCAAATTCAAATATATATTTTTATATGACATTTGGTGTAAATAAACAATTTGTTTGAAATTTTCATGAAAATAAATAAATTTTCCAGGCACTATCTCCTAAGCCTCCCCCTGAAAATCAAATTGTCGTCCCTTATTATAGTGACAGATGACACTTTTTTAAATAAAATATGAAACTTATATGTCATGCAAGGTCGCAACAAATACACAAAATAACAACGACTGAGTTTGTTTCCAATGAAGATTTGCATTATCTTGTTAATAGGTAAGCCAGAACCTAGGTTATTTTTTTACTCCACCGCTTCAAAGGGCAAACCTTCTTTTCTAAAACCAGTGAACCAGATGTAATTAAACCATCCGTCAACCAACAAGGGCATTGTTGCTAAAAATGAAACATACGGGGAATAGTAAATTAAATTACAGATACATGGAAGGTTTAAGAGGTCAATATGACAAGATCTACTTCGCCTACAGTAAATAATTATTCTGCTATATTGGAATAATTGCCATTTTTGTTGATATTTCACATATTTGCCCCTTTTTAGCTCATTGGCTATGCCATGGTGAGCATTTGCTATTACTTGGCATCCATCGTCCGTCGTTAACTATTCATTCAAAGCTTTTCTTCTCTGAAACCACTGTGCAAATTGGAAACACACAATTGGTCACAACAGTCCTTCGGTGGTTCAATTCAAAAATTGTGTCTGGCTTGTCCTCACCTCATCCAAGATGGTCGCCAGCGGTAAACATAGTTTAACGTAGGGACCCTATGGGAAATGAATTCAAAGATCTTCTCCTCTGAAACTAAAGAGCCAATTGCTTGGTCACAGGGGTCCTTATCCAAGATGGCAGCCAGCAGGGAACATATTTGTAACATAGGACACTATGGAAAATACATTTAAAGATCTTGTAAGCCAATGGGAACCAAACTTGGTCACAATAGTCCTTGGGTGGTCCTCTTCAATTTTGTGATTTTTATGTTCTTACTTAATCCATAATGGCAGCCAGTGGGTAACATAGTTTCAGATAGAGACCCTATTAGAAATACATTCAGAGATCTTCTCCTCTGAAAATACCAAGCGAATTGGAATCAAACTTGGTCACAATAGTCCTTGTTTGGTTTCCTTCAAACTTTGTGATTTTTATGTTTTTACCTCATTCAAGAAGACCGCCAGTACGGAACATAGTTTAACAAAGGACCCTATGGGAAATGCATTTAAAAATATTATTTTCTGAAACTGCTTGAATAATTTTTGACACTCTTCAAAGTTTGTGAATTTTATGTTCGTTTCTCATCCAAGATAGCTGCCATCGAGGAACATAGTTTTAACATAGGATATTGTGCATGCAGCATAAGAACAAGTTGAGCGATCCAGGCTCGTGAAAGGCTCTTATTTGGTTAATATTATATGTAATTCTTTCGCTGAATGTATTTAACAGAAACTGAAAATAATTTAATTTTGAGTATAATACATTTTCTGATTAGTTAAAAAGTTTAGGTTTATTTCTACTGTTGCCATTGTCACAACAGAAATTTTACGGTCGTCACCATGATTGGACAGATCGTTACAATGTTTCTATTTCACAATTTATAGATATTTCCCCAGTTAGAACGGTGAACGGAGATATAAGTACATTGGTATAGGAAGAGAACAAGCATACTTTTTTGTGGAGTATGAATCCGAATCTGAGAAAAAATATACAGAGGAGGACGTGATTAAAATGATTAAAATGAAAGAGTCTCTGATCGAGAATATCTTTGTCCAGTTTTTTAAGACTGGTTTTTAAACAGAATATTGGAATTTCAATGGACACAAACTGTGCACCTCTTTCAGCCGATCTGTTTCTCCACTGGTATGAAGCTGATTTCATCGAAGGGCTTCTTAAAAATAGGGATAACAAAACTAACCGAATCCTTTAATTTCAGCCGCCGTTATATAGATGGTTGTCAATAAACAACCCTCGCTTTGGTGATTTTCTTCATCTTATGTACCCGAAAGAGCTCGAAATTCAGGATACTACAGACACTGCCACACCGGCCTCATTCCTTGAC
>MJUU01010295.1:27820-39679 GCA_002080025.1 Modiolus philippinarum | reverse complement strand
GTCTGTAGGGAGTTAATTTTTTCTAGAAAAAAAAATTAAGCCACATGGCACCTCCTATAGATCGTCCAATATCTACTATTATTTATTTATAATTAAACAACACTTGGTCATCATCTCATAACTAACATTCATGCAAAGTTTCAATACATCCATTCATCGGTGTTCTAAAGGATCTTTGTATACATTTTCAATATAGTTCAATACTAAATTTAGTTTCCAGCTGGCAGCAATTTGAATAAATGTTCTTCACCAAATTAACCCCACTTGTTTAGCATATTATAAGAACCACTACCATTTTTTAATCTGTAGAAGAAAATCTTTGCATTGCAATTAATTTGAATTGGAGAAAGGCGCAAGTTTGAGTTATATATTTAGATCCACGTAGAAGACCTTTAAATGAAAAAAAGTTACGGTGGACGCAATTTGATTGCAACAGTTCGCCCTGAGCTTATAGAGGTTGATTTCTCAGAATAACAATATTATAATTAGAATACAAATGAAGATTTAAGCACCAAAGATGGTTATCGGGAGAACCTGAAACCTTGATTTGCCGTGAATGAGATTCGAGCTTAATTTTAAGAATTGAAACTTTAAAACAACAGTTTCGTGGAATGATAAGTTAGGAACAATTAAACATACAAAGATAAAGAGTGACAACGATGATACGGAATTTTAAAGAAAGCCTAGAAATTTATGGGTATCAGGTTGAATGATTCAGTACAAACATAAAGCTAAATAAAAACAACATTGGTAAAAAACATACAGGTTTGAGTAAGGACGTAGGAGTAAAGGTAATTCGAGATAGGACATAGATTTAAGTTTTTCTAAGCGTCCCCTCATTCACTTATAGTTCCACTCTTTTCTATGACATTCTTAATTCGCGAAAATTACAGATATGGCAAGAAAAATAACTTGATTTTTTTTAACTCTAAGTAGCTTCATTTGATGCCATTCAATATTTTTTTTTGTACTTCCAATTTTTCACATACGTAGCATGCATGAGATTCTATGTTTCAACTACTAACATTTTAAAATTTCTCTTCCAATCTCAGTTTCCATGACAACACCAACTATTTCATTTCTAAAGACTCAGCATCAGTGAAGTACACTTGCTACTTCAACATTGTTGTAATGTATTATCAAGTACAAATTCTTTTAAAACTGGCGACAATATGTGCCGAAAATGTACTGCACATATTGTCGCCGGCGACAATATGTGCAGGGCGACAATATGTGCCGATACGTCTGCACATATTGTCGCCGGCGACAATATGTGCAGGGGCGACAATATGTGCCGTAACAGCGCATTCCATTATAGTACATATTCGTGGTACAATGGAAGTATTATGTCAATATAATACTTCCATGGTGGTACAAATGGAGTTCGGTCTGTCTTGCATGTCGTGTTATTACTTTTATCTATATTGATCGATTTAAAATCCATATTTAACAATGTGGTATGGGTGTTTGCTCATTGTTGAAAGTCTCGTGGTGGTATGACGATGAAGAACAACAATAAAAACGTTAATCGGTTGCTTAACTTTAAAATGTAACTGTGGGGACTCCGCTTCATGTACACTTACAAGGGGTCCGTATAAGAAGGGGTCATCTCCTAGTACATTTCTTATAGTAGATAGCCCTTTCTGGCATGGACCCCTTAATTGAAATTTGGTCATAACTGACTTTTAACAAATTGACAACAGAGATCGTCCTCCGATAGGATGTGACTTACATTTAAATGGTTTAGTATTTGGTGCTTCTTCCGGGATTATTTTTAATTCTGTATAAGATTGTACAAATTTCCGTACAAAATCCGTTCGTGATTTCTTTTATTTGATACAAGCTAGTACATAGATGAATTTTAAGCTGTTTGAGATACCCTTTTCGCTAATTTCGGCCGTACTTATATTTTTATGTTCTCTACCGTCAACAGAGAGAAGATTGTACTCATTCTGTGATGAATTGGGAAATTCTAACGTTATATTTGTTTGCCGTATGCCAACTATTCCTTTGCGACGACAGGGCAAATGCGAACATGGTGAATAAAAGGATATGGAGTAAATGCACATGAGACAAAGTCTCTACAAATACATGGTAAAAACAAGCAAAGGAACAACGCTTTTATTGTTGTTCTTCATCTTGAAGTCACCATGAGGCCTTCAACAATGAGCTTTGATCATACCTCATAGTAAGTTCAAGACGGTCCCTAGCACCGGTTTAAGCGGAATTCTTTGCTAATTGTCGAGCAACGCTACATCCATGTCTTTCTTGGTCATGGGTGCAGGATTGTCAACAAACATCAGTTAAACTGACAAAGTGCTCTTACAATCACTGTCATCCTTTGCCCGACAAAAGCACTAGTGTCTTAAGCTAGTGGACAACTACAACATATAGACAAACACAGGGCACTCATCAAGTCGAATGTAAGAAAACTTGGCGTTATAAAATAGTGAGATGTGGGCACTTAAAACAGGTGGTCTGGATTACATTTCGAAAATTACAAAAAGTAAATGTCTGTTGACAATACGCGCGTAGAACAGAAAATAAAAGTTATACACTTCTGGACAGCGAAAAATAAAAGGTTATATATTTGTCAAGTATCGCCGTTAAATCATTGAAAAAAAAATTCCACAGCTATATCTCGTGAGATACATGTTCGACAAGCCTCGCGTTTTAAATTTTAAATTTTTTTAAGTTAAGAATTGTCGTATGTCACTCGATGCAGTTGTTGAATCTATATTTTCTGTAAGAAGCTGTTCTGGAAGACAGGGGCGCTTGAAGTTTAAATGTCCAATCCAGTGCTACAATTTGTTCAACGTCACAGCTGTACGCATGAGGTACCCCATAAATGAAAAGAAGTCGAAAAAAGAAAACTCTTCAAGGAATGACAAGTTTTCTTTTCTGCTTTATGTCCGTTTGATCGTTGTATTAAACGAAGACCAAAATTAAAGATCGAGATATCTTCCACTTATGTGACAAATTCTATCTATTCTGTCTTCGATCTGCTGCGCTTCACTCAAAAATACTTCTTCAAAAATAGTCAAGAGGGGGCTTTTGGGGTGTTATGGCCTTGTCCATCCTTCAATGTGGTGAAATTAGTAGCTCTTACTTATTTTGATGTAGACATTAAGCATGCCAGATTAGGGTTTCTTTCATTGTATTTCTGTCGAAATTTCGCTACTGGAGCGAACAATCAATAACTTGAGGTCCATAGGGTCAAAAGATTTAGATACGGTATCTTAAAAATTAAAAAAACTATTACCATAGCATTTTGCCACAAAATACAAGTGTAGCAGTAATTTCTGAACTGGTTCACCATTTTTTTTTTCTCACAAAAACGGTGAACACAAATTTTTGGTAATTGAAAAATGACTAAAAGCATATTGTTAAGTATTTATTGATATTTTTGATCGACGAAATTTGTGTTATATTAGGAGGATACCACACGTATTTCAACAGGCTTTTTTTACTTTTCCTGTTATTTGCATGAAACGGTTTATTTATGGGCCTACATAGAATCAATAGATGAAAAACGTAGCTGCTACATAGATGATTTTTCTTTATAATATAAGACTGAAGGGATTTTTCCATCGGATCTATGAATTTGATCAAACAACTGATACATATACTTCTGTTTCATGTCAGACATTTTAGTGAACCTGTGAAAGTTGAATGGAATAATTATTTCAACTTCACAATTGTTAACTGTGAACTGTGATCAACTGTCTTTTTCTATGCAGCAATAACCCTACTTTGTACTTCTCCTGTTTATGGGAGGGGGGTATACAAAAAAAATGTACATTTGTACATTTCTCAGTTAATTTGCTACTGTCGAGCTTGGGTTAATGCAGTGGCTTCTTGAATGTGAAAAACAACAGCACTGTCTTAAGAATAAAATGTATGTTCAGCTTTCTTTACATTCTTTATTCTTTATTCAAATACTTATAACCCATTTGGGTTGTAGTACATCACATTTACATTTGTCACTTAAACATTTCTATTGAAATAATAGGGACATCTTGGAAATATATAGCATGTCTTTGTTACAAATCGGAGTGGATATTTTCAGCCAGATGTAGCATTTAATTGATTTGACCTTACCGTTTTTACTCATTTAGTGTGAAGGTATACAGAGCCGGACATACCCTTCCGGAGCATCTGGTGACACACTTGGAATTTACAAGGGTTTACACTATGCTTAAATTTTGAATGTTTTGTTTTTTTGTTCTGTTTTCTCTTAACCATTGCGGTCGACAATTTTTCCTGTGGTTTCCATCTGATTTGTCTTTTTGTCTCTTGTACTTAACCTCTTGACAACTCTGTTCGATAATTTTGTTATTACACCATTTTCTATTTTGACATATCTCAAAACTTTTTTCTATAAAATTACGCATCTTTTGTTTGTTATAATGTGGCTTTTGATGGACAAGTTCAGCTCTGTTTTCTGAATTGGAAGGATTGCTGTTTATAACTTAAGAGTTGTGTTTTAGTTTAAAGAAATGTAGAATTATCTTTAGAGTGTTGACATTTTCATAAGTTTGGAGTCTAATTTCAATGTTACTAAAAATTAATTCTTATAAATAACAAAAATATTCTCGAACAATTTTACAATATTATACATGTTGTACATTTTGTACAATTGTACATCTGAAGATACTGGTCGATAGTTCAAATTTCTTTTTCTTACAGTCAATTCATATAAATATTTTTTCATGACCTATGAGTATATTTTAATTACAATGTAAATACATAAATAGTGTTTGCTTGTCCTACAAATAAAAACAAAATATTAATCAATTAGGAATGCACCATAACATTTGCCACTTGACAACTGTTGACTAGATTAGAGTACTACAACTGGACTTAAATTGTTGCCCCCTTTGATTATAAGTGATAAATTGTCCTCCCTTATTTTTTGTGCAATAAAAGAACTTTCTCGGTGTCAAAAAATTAATTCTATTGCTTAATTTTTATACTGATATCAATTAATAACGTGATTAATAGCTACATGTTTAGATTTGATTGAAATTGATCGATAACAAAGATAAAACAAACTTGCCTTAGCATATATTCAATATATTTGTTTTTGTTTTTGTTTTTTTTTTTTCATGTTCAGCCACTGGACACGTCATGCTCTTCACAATAGTCACCGTAATAGAATTCTTGACACATACAATATGATTTCGTCGTATATGGTATCGGTTTACACCAACCATTGCCGCTGCACCATTTAGTACATCTCTCTCCAGAAATCTGCTCGAGGGATTGAAAGATGCAAATATATTGAAAGCGGTTATATAGCGAGCAAGCCCCCAAACAAATTCAAAAGACACCTCTTTGCTATAGAAAAGTGAACTTTTGCTAGATGCAATCATAACATTACCTCCAGTCATTACAATGAGAGCCGATAGTTTGTTCCATAATTCAGAGCTCATTTTATCTTTTAAATGGTTGTACAGAAAATTTGGATTTCCCAACTGTGCAGAGTTTATAATTTCCTTACTCAAATTGTCTATAAATGTTGAAAACTCTCTTTTTTGAGTCGAATATGTTCCGTCATCACTGGCAATGACTTTAAAAATACGATCTTTAGAAAAACTCGTAAACGTACTTAATCCTTTATGTTGATAAGTGTTAGTAGTGGAATGTGCTACAACTGTCCACAACAACCAAGGATATTTTCTATCAAGAAATGCTTTCAAAGTCATGGCGGCATTTTCATTGCTGCTGAATTATTGACCATTTATCTTTGACACGTCAGCTGAGATGTATTTGTCGATATTTTGGTAGCAGTTTGATTTTATGGTGTCCACTCTCAATCGAACTGCATGCGCCTGCTTAGACCAATCACTAACTACAGTTGACATAGTTTCATCCGAACCACCTGAAAGTTTTCCATACGCCACTATGACCATCTGCCCTTTGTAAGCAAGACTGAAGACACTGTTTGCAAAATCAGATACCTTCTCTATATCACATTGGTAGTAATTATTGACAAGGTCTAAGAGTGGCTGCGAAAAAACAGTTAAGCTGGTCATACCTTTGAAAATATTATATACATCTTGCCTGATATCAAAGTATTCTATGTATTTGCTCAATATTTTCGAACGTAATTTTTCGCAATTTCCTTGAGTTGAACATCGTAAAGTTGTCAATTTTTGCTGATAAATGGCCAATAGTTTGTACCCAAATATGATTTTTTTTCAACTGTTGCGAGATATTTTGATTTTTCTGTTCCAAGGGCTTCGGCCGCCTTTATATATTGTCTTTCATTCTTAGATCGTTTTTGCAGATTTTCCATTCCCGTTTTGATCCCATCAAGCTGAACATCTGATACTTTCAGTGTAACAAGGATTGCAAGAGATGTAACACATGCTGATATTTTTAGTCTAGTCATGATCATCTACAAATAGAAATACATTTACCTTGCAGTTTAGACCTTGGTTTAGGGAGATAACTCTTTAAATCAGTGAGACGTTTGAAACAGTCAGTTAAATTGTTGCTTTTTAAGCATTTATGTGAAAAAGAATAAAAATCATCTATGTTACTTAGAAGTTAAGAATATACTTATGTAAATGGTCTTAGCAAACATACACATGATTTTTAAGAGTTATGTTCCCTTAACCTAGATCTACCACCTTAACCTCTTTTTTCATGCCATAAAACCGGTTTAACACACCATTTCTTTTGAAATGCTTGTACCAAGTCAGAACCATTGCGGTCGACAATTTTTCCGGTGGTTTCTACTTTATTTGTCATTTTTTTTTCATGGACTTCGGCTCTCGACGACTCTGTTCGGTAATTTTGTTATTACTCCCATTCAATGGTTCAAAGAAAATATAAAACGTTTATAAATCGCAATAATGTGGCAAATAAATAGGAAATCAGTCTTCTTCAAAATACATTATTTGATATTTTGAACAGGGAAACTTAATAATAATCCTTTATTATGTTTTTAATATGCGATATAAGTCAAACTTTCAAATGAATAAAAAGTTCAATTTCAATACAAAATTCCTTACTTAACGTCCGATGGCTTTAACTTCATCTACATATACATATACACAAGTAGGTGAACATTAATTGAATCAAAGGGGAATTTTAATCAGAGATCTTCTTAAAACCAGTTAGATTACTGAATGGAACATATTTTGTTCTAAATTGACATTACGGTAGATAGACTAATATTAACATTCAGGAGATTTCGTTATAAATAGGGCAACTGAAGGCCCTACCTACAACCCTTAATTTTTACTGCAACGGACTTCAAAGATATACGGCTGCTAGGATGAAATTCAAAACATCATTGTTGATTTCAAATTTCAGGAAATTTCACAAAAATTGAAAGAAAATATCTGAAATCAAATTAATGAAAATATATTTTTTTGTTTTTCAATCAAATGAAATTGAACAATTTTGTTGCTTTTTTATTTGAATAGAATTTCAAAAAAAAATGCGGCCAAGGGGAATATTCTAAGCAATAAATGTCTTAGGACATCCACCAAATGGAATTGAACAATGTATAATCAAATTCTTAAATATTTGTTTACGTGTACATGTAACAGAAACAAATGTGAAAAGTATTGTTGCCAGAGAAAAAATTTTAAAAAGCACAAAGATCTTTTAGAATTTAATTTCAGCAAATTTACGAAAACCAAAATAACAAAAATATCAGTAATTAAATAACACAAAATGTTTGTTTTAACTTGAGTATATCAAAATCTAAGGTCTCTGAGAATTTCAGGAAATTTTCAAAATCATGTCGTTTCAAGCTAAAACAAGTCGTCGAGCAGAATTTAAAAATAGGCTTTTAGCTTCACGAAATTTATCAAACGAATTTCTTCATTGGTTAAAATTTTTTTAAAGAATTAAAAAAAAAAATACTTACAAAAACTACAATGAGTGAAAACATTTGTTCTAATACAAATAAAAAAAATCATTGTTGTACGGTAGAATTAAAAAAAAATAATATACGTGGTCTTTAAGATTTCAGCAAGTTTCTCAAAATTAAAATCACATACATGTGTTTATGATACTATAGGGAAACGGGATAGAGAAAGGGGAGGTTTGGGTACCCATTAACCGGTTTAACCCTACCACTGGCTTTTGCTGGTGCCGGTACCAAGTCCGGCTATCCCGAGTTCCTATCGTTATTTATGTTTGTCTCTTGTTTTCATTATTGTTTTTCTGGTGCAGTTTGCTTGTAAATTGTGGCATGTGATTGTAGTTCCTGGCTATTGTAGGTGTTTGCTGTTTTCCTGTTTTTGTAATTCTATAAGAGTTCAAAAATTATTTAAACAAGTTTTGATTTATTTTAATTTATTTATTATATATATATATTTTTTTTTAATTTCTAATTTTTGATTTTTATTATTATTTTTTAGACTGCATTATCCTAATACAGCCGATTGACTTGAGTGATTACATAATATATTTCTTTTTCTATTGTTTTTTTAAAGAATAATAATCATTACTTAGGATAGATGTACATACCTTGACTGTCACACGACTTTCACTTTATATTATCATTTGTGGTCTCTACTTATACCAAAAACGCACAACGGAATTGATTTGGAGTTTCTGTGTAATTTGTCAGTGTCAGTATACTTTGTCAATACATTTCGTTTTTTTTTTATTTTGCACATGTTTCAGAAATTCATTTTGCGTCAGGCATTTTGTGAAATATTACTTACAAAATACAGGAAAAATGTGATTACATGTCATCTGTAGACGAGTCAGTCAGAAAGGATGTTCCTGACTTCAGCATAATAAAAGTGTGCTCTAACGAATTTTACAAAAACTTGGAAGTGTCACTGAAAATACCTGAGAGAGTTGGACAGACAATTAGGACCATCTTCTATGTGTTGGACATTCTACGAAAGTCACACCAAAGATTTTCGTAGCTAAAAAATGAGCAATCAATATATCAGAAACTTAACTGGTATCATTCTTTTGTCCCCTTTTCTGCTTTCCTCCTTTCCTGTGTCCTGTTTTTACTTGCTTACATATCTTCCCTTTATTTCATCCAAAGTGTCTAAGAATTTCCTAATTTATAAATATGATAATCAGTAGGCATTCAAGGATAAACGTAAAAGACAAGTGGATTTTCATATATCTTAAGATTTGTTTTTTAAAAATAAAAAAACACTATATTCCCTGCGGATAAAAACGCGTTGAAATTAGCTGCTTTCCGTTGTGCTCATAGTCATAATCTCATGTCTATTGTCTTATTTTACACTTTACATTTGAACAGGGACTATCCCTGATTTTAATGAACTTACTTTAGATTTAATTTCTGCATATAGACATTTAGACAAGCTTATATCTCTTAAGTGCAGATAAATCCAAACTTTTGGAAGACCATAGACCAAATGATATATACAAACTGATAGAGAACTAACAACTAATATGATTGAAATGGAAAGCCAAAATCAGCTAAGGACAGAGTATTGCGCAAGGGAGATACTCTCTAGTTTAAAAAAAATACAAAAAATTAGATATTGCAAGTTGCCGATAAATACGGTTTTTGGATCAGCACGTAAGTATTGACTTCTGTGTTGATGTATACCCTCGGGGACTAACAGTCCACCAGCAGAGGCATCGATGTAGTGGTAATAAATAACAAAGAACCAAAGTATACATGTAAGTTTAGTTATTACAGATGACCAATAGACAACTTATGGTGAATAAAAGGATATGGAGTAAATGCACATGAGACAAAGTCTCTACAAATACATGGTAAAAAACAAGCAAAGGAGCAACGATCTTATTGTTGTTCGTCATCTTGAAGTCACCATTAGGCCTTCAACAACGAGCTTTGCCAATACCTCATAGTAAGTTCAAGACGGCCCCTAGCACCGGTTTAAGCCGAATTCTTCGCTAATTGTCGAGCACCGCTACATGCATGTCTTCATTGGTCATGGGTGCAGGATTGTCAACAAACATCAATTAAACTGGCAAAGTTCTCTAACAATCACTGTTATCCTTTGCCCGACAAAAGTCTTTTCAGTGTAGATAATTTCCGAACTGTTTGGAGATCATTAACCGAATGATATGTAAAAGCTGATAGAAAACAGATAATTTGTTACTTCATGAAAGTGTGTGTTTCCATCGTGCAATGTTTAAGGCTGTCGGTAATGAGTGTATGTTGCAAATCAATTGAAATACCTTCGTCAAAGGTAAAGTATATGAAGATGCATTATAAATCGAATCCCATTTAGGACCCTACATGCATTAAAAATATATTTACATTCATTATAACTAATTATCTAGATCCTGTTGGTAATTTGTTCTTTATCAGCCTTTACATATATTTAGGTTTATGGATTTACAAATATTTTAATTTAATCTGCACTGTGGAGACATAAGTTGTTGAAATGTGCATATGCAGAAACTAAATTCACAGTAACTTCGGTGTTTCGTTATTTATTACCACTGGGTACTGATAAGGAGGGGTAACTGCCAAAAATATAAGTCGCAGGGCTGTGAAATATCCCGAGCCTGAAACGCAGGGGAAATTAGAGCCAAAACATGTCTTTTTGGCAAACAGAATAAAATAAAAGTAGTATAGTTGGCCACAATTAGGAAAGTATAATGCACAAAAATATACAAATTAAAAACATCTGAAAATGACAAAATTGAGAAAGAAGGGATGATTGCCCAACGTTTCGGCCGTATGGTCTTTAACTAGGGGGCTTCAGGACTGAAATACAGAGAAGAAAGTAGAAATGATGAGAGAAGGCAGACCTAATGGCTTGTCACAGATATAAATTGTAAAAATCTTTCCAAAACCTGAACATTATCAACAACGAGAATAAAACATTAGTTTTCTGTAGTATGCAAATATTATATTTCAATACATAAATAATACATAACAAAAATGTAAATTCTTTTATAACAAAGAACAAAGAGAAGCTATCGTCCATCATACCCATCAATTCTAGACGCACGTTTCTAGAAAATGATCAAAGCCTTCTCCAGTTTGAGTACGACGTGTCAATGGACAAGCGGACACTAGTATATCATAAGGCCAAATAAAAAAAATCTATGTTTCCGGTAACCCAACCGACCCTAAATTTTTGGGGCTTAAAATGCCTACCCTAAAGTTTTTTTGTCAATTTTTAAAGAAGCACCGGTAAAGTCCAGAAGTTACTCTCTATACGTCTATGTAAACAGTTTTGGAAAAATAAAAAAAATGCCTTCCTACCGACCCTAATTTTGAAGAGTAGGTTACCGGAAACACGGATATTTTTTTTAAGGCTTAATACGTCCAATCTAAGAGGGGCGTATAAAATGTAATGATAGAAGGTAAAAAACAATAGCTTAGAATTTTCGGAGTTAACTGCAATCCTGTATGGAAAGACGAAAAAAACGTTAGTGTCATGCAGGATCTGGACATGTGTCCAAACGATCTTGTTCCACACTTACAATGATTTTGTTGACTGTGCTCCTATTATGAACGACAGGGTATACTAGATACTTTGGATTTCGAAATCTAGAAGTATGAAATAACAGATGATTTACAGGTTTTCTGTATTTTCAACAGAGCAGTCAAGTATTAATCTAAAGAGAACCATACCATACATAATGCAACATTTGACTAGATTTTAATTCACGTTAAAAATTTCGAAAGTGTAGATGATAGGACAAATGATCAAGTTCACTTTCATCATACATTCTGTACATTTATTTCAGAATAATTCCAAATGTAATTCTAACGTTCGGAAATATTTTTTCGATATTTCTGTTTGCCCATTTATCCGCTACGAAAAAATATAGTGCAGCAATGAAACTTGGATCACGCAGTTTTTAACGTACAAAATTGGAATTATAAGGATTAAACACTGATTTTTAGGAAAT
>MJUU01010295.1:10728-23673 GCA_002080025.1 Modiolus philippinarum | reverse complement strand
TTATATTTAAAATGTCTAAAATAAATCTAACAAATAAATTGGCAGATGAATTACATCATAGAGTTGTAAAATCTTTTCCTAAAAGACTTGTTGGGCAGTTGATTTGGTAGATATGCAAAAATATTCAAACCAAAATAAACATTATAAATACTTATTAGCAGTTATAGATGTATTTAGTAGATATGGTTGGTTAATTCCATTAAAAAATAAAACAGGAGTAACGGTAAGTGAAGCATTTAAAACACTATTTAAAGAAAGAAAACCTTCCTTTGTGTGGTCNTAGTTGTCATCTGGAAAAAGAGGGTATGAATGCCCTTTGACGTTTACCGTCAAACGCCTCTTTTCAGCTATCGTTAACGTCAAATGGGTCAAAATTTTACCGTTAATCGTCAAAAATATTTTGCATGATTCGTGAAATTACTTGAATTTTTTACCGCTATCGTTATTTGGAGAAAAGAAACAAAACAGATTTTTGTAGAAATATGTACAGTGTAGCAAATTCATCGTGAAACCATAAATATAACCGTTAACGTCATTTTGCCTATTTTGTTACCGTTAACCGTCACCAGGATACCCCCATTCCTACCCTCGGAAAGCAAATAGCCCATGGTGGTCCACAAGATCGTGATGTTGACCGGTAGAACTTCTGCCATAGTGATGGCTTCAAGCTATGGGTAACATATCCTTATTTAAGTAGCCTATTTGTGAGCAACTCTGCAATTTACCTCTTTTTGTTCTTTGATATGCTACTGCCTATTTTCTTGACTAGATTTTAATTAACAGAGTGAAAAGGATTGAAACAAGTGATTATGTTCACTTTTATTATACTTCAGATTGGCATTGGCGGATCCAAAGGGGGAGGGTTCCGGGGGTTGGAACCCCCCTTTTTTTGGACAATCATATATTTTTTAATGAAAATCCTAGTATTTTACTAAGAAATACCCAAAATTCGCGCCTCGCTCCGCTCGGCGATTTTCTCTTCACTTTTCAATTGGAACCCCCTCTTTTCAAATTTCCTGGTTCCGCGCCTGGATTGGTAATACAAACTTGCTGTCTGACATACTTAAATTCGCTGCTATATAAGCACAATAATAATGTGTTGACCCAAAAATATCCATTTTCACCACCCCCCCCCCCTTTTTCACATATTTTATATCGTATGCATTGTTTTAATCTAGTTGACGAGTCCATTTGCAATCTTTGTTGATAGTTTCACCATGTTTAACTTGAAAATATATACTGTAAACCGGGAAATTTTCGCGGCAGTTTAATTTTCGCGATTTTCGCGTTTGGAATAGAAGCGCGAAAATAAAACGGCGCTAATATACTTGTCTATTATTAAAGTCAATGGTCAACAATTTGGCAGTGCGAATTTAAAACCGCGCGAACTAAAATCCAGTCAATCTACCGCGAAATAAAGACGGCGCGAAAATTTACAGTATGTTCTCATTTTAATCTTGACGTCTGCAGATCGGAACACCACGGAAGCATTGGTTTGTCGGCTAGAATTGGACAGACTACCTATTGAATCTTACATTAAGACTCAGACCATTTTATACTTCACTAGATTATTTAAGGCAGAGAAATTAAATCCTCTCCTTGAAGAATCTTTTATACTTACTCAAAATCTTGATTCCAGTGGTATTTATACTTGGTATACTTATGCAATGGACATAATCAGAGAATCAGACAATTACATTGCAATAATAACAATAAAATAAATTTAAATAGAAAATATATAAAACATACAATTAACTCATTTTATGAAAAATTAATTAATAATAAAATGTCTTCTATTGATGAATCAAGCAAGCTTTTATTATATAAACAACTAACGAAACCCCCAAAAAAATATATCTTACCTCTATGAATTCTGAATCACAAAATTGAGAATAAGTGACCATAATCTTTTGATTGAAAAAGGACGACACCTTAAAATACCAAGAGACCAGAGACTATGTAATTTTTGTAATTTGTTAGAAGACGAAAAACATTTTTTACTCGATTGTAAACATAATTATAATAATAGATCTATATTTTTAGACAATTTAACAAAGGAAAATGATGAATTTAGTAGTTTGTCAACAATAGACAAAATTCTTTATATCTTGAACCCATCTACACCATCCCAAGTAAATAGACTAGGTTCCTTTATCAAAAAGTCACTAGCACTGAGGACAGGGGACTCTTAAATATTTGCTTGTATATATATTGTATTTGTTTGTTTGATATGCCACAAACTGTATAAGTTTAATGACAATAAACTTTGAATTTGAATTTGAATTTGATAAAGGTGTAGGGTGTTATAAGGGGTATGATAAAGAGTAGTGATACAGGTGACTGAATTGAATTTGTATCATACATACAACAGTATTTTGTTCAAAACGTGTGATAAATTAGTTTAATCACTTTATGGAGTCCGAGCATACATTCTGAAAAGTAATTGATTGTTTTATTTATTTTATATACCAATACCTGCATTTGAAACTTTCCGCATTCACACTGTAATTTTTACCGAGACTTGCCCAGCGACTTTTGCTTAGATCATTCCGAACCAACTGGTCGAAGAAGGTTAATTTGCTTGGCAGGTTTGCTTGGAACTGTATTATCTAGGGGCTCTTTGCGTTAAATTTGCAACTGTTCAAGGAACAGTGATGGGGATTTTAATTTATCCCATTATAGCAACAAAAATTATTAGTGCATCACGATATTACCACCTTGAAATACAACTTCTGTAAATGGGTTCATAAAACTAATCAGGGACTGAATTACAAAAAAATCGCTTTATGTACCAGTAGCAATTTCATCCGAACATATACTTTTATTTTGTACTTCTATGGACATAGTATGAGTTCCGAAAATCTTCGTATTGTCCAAAACTTAACGGTAATAAGCTTACTAGATCACCGTTCTGTATGGTTGAGCTACCCTATCAAGTACCATGATTCTTAAATTCTTACTACACACCTTCGACTATTTCATTGTAGAGGCACCTCATGGGGTACAATGGAATCAGGTAATCATAATTTTAGCACATGTAATCAATAATCGTTTTCAGTAAATAGTCTGTTATTTTAATACATTTTTACAATATTTTGGAGAATCAAAAAGAAGTTTGATGATCGAATATTCATTGAAAAATACACCTAGTAATCAAATAATACAACGTATTCTAAATCATGTCATTTAGTTCGTCAAAAATATACAAGAAATGTCACCGAACTTTTTAATATCTGATTCCAATTACGGAAATATTTGATTAACCATAGTTAAGTATTTATTAAGTTCTTTTCTTCCGAAATTGGAATAGTCTAAATAATTTTAGTTTGCGAGTTTTTGTTTGTTTGTACCTCATCCAAGATGGCTGACAGAGGGAAAACACAGTTTTACATAGGACCCTATCTGAAATACATTCAAAAATCTTCTCTTAAGCCACTGAGCCAATTCGAACCAAACTCGGTCATAATAGTCCTTGGTTGGTCTCCTGCAACATTTGTGATTTTTATGTTTCTTTGTCATCAGAGATGGTCACAAGTCGGGAACATACATACATGTTTGTAGTTAACATAAAGGACCCTTTTGGGATGAATACATTAGAGGTCTTCACTGAAACCAAAACAACAAATGAAAAAATAGTATATGGGTGGTCTCATTTAAAAAATGGATTATATTCATACATCATCCAGGGTGGAAACCTGTGGAAACGTACTGATTGCTACAAGCTCTTTGGGCCTCTTGTTTTAATAATGTATGCTATTTCAAATAAAGCTACATCTTTTTTATGGAAACCAATTTCCAACTGCATATTAATTTGTGACGGGGGCCATGCGTTGAACAGAATGTGCTTACCCATGTACCCTTCCGGACCACCTGATGATACCTCAGTTTTTATAGGGGTTCATACTGCTAGTACTTTAGTTTTGTGGCGTTCTTGTTCATTTTTGTTTGTTTTA
Organism: Modiolus philippinarum; assembly: GCA_002080025.1. NCBI lineage: Eukaryota > Metazoa > Mollusca > Bivalvia > Mytilida > Modiolidae > Modiolus > Modiolus philippinarum. The sequence goes on along the minus strand of MJUU01010295.1, from coordinate 19,720 downwards.
TCTTTGTCATACTGTCTCAATTCGTGTTGCTGCGAATTGCCGTGATGTGGGAATTATGATTTTAGAATTCCCCCTTTCCTCTTTCTTGCCTCGGTATTAGTTTTCTGATGTATTGCATCAACAAAATGTTCGTTTTTTTTTACTTACGGTTCGGTTCTCACTTACTTTATTCTTAATTAAGTTAGTGCTAATTATTGTCCTGGGATATTTTTTAGATATGTGTATGCCAGTGGGTGTAACTTTATCTACATGTAACTTTTCATTTTTATCTTTTTTTAACTGGGTTATCCATCGGAAAAAATGTGGTCATCGAAATGATAAATGTATAGAGCAAGTCTCCTACAGTTTTTGAAATAAAAAGACTACATTTTGCAAATCAATTTGAGATATATGAGAAGGATGCATGGTACAGTGGGGTGCAGACATAACCTCTCGTCCAAGTTAACTTGCAGAGCAGTCACGAGAACAGCTAAAAGTTAACTTGAAGTTAACCTGGAGCAGACGTAGAACAGTCCTAGAATCCTGACTGCTCTGGTCTGTTCTAGCCATGACCGTTCTACCTAAGTCTTCTCTAGCCATGACCGTTCTACCGAAGTCTGTTCTAGCCATGACTGTTCTATCTAAGTCTGTTCTACTGCTTACCGGCAAAATGCAATTTGATATCCGAATAATTCCTTTCATAATTCTAATTGTTTTTATAATATAACTTAGCGTGATATATATGAAATACGTGTATGTGCATATGGGACACGTTATGAATATTTACTGTGACAAGAGCTGGTATGAGAGCGGTCATAGCTAGAACAGGTCAGCTGAGAGCAGTCATGGCTAGAACAGATTTAAAATGTACGTAGAACGGTCATGGTCAGAACAGACTTATGTAGAATGGGTATAACAGGTCAGAGCAGTCATAGCTCTGACCAGAACGGTCAGGATTCTAGCGATGACCATGACTGGTCATCGGTCAGGATTCTAGAGCAGACTTAGAGCTATTCTAGAGCAGACATGATACCTGTTCTAAGTTAACTTAGAGTAGCTTTTATGACTGCTTCAAGTTAACTTTATGAGAGGTTATGTCTGCACCCCACTGTACATTTTTCTTTTTTTTTATCATCAATGCCAAAAATATCAGTGTCTTTATGTCAAATATATGCCAAGAGTATACCACATTTGTTGGGAGCAAATCTTCTATAGTTTTTAATACAGAAAGTTTTTGATTTTGCAGAACAGTTGAACATATACTAGTTTATATTAGGTATCCATACATTTGATTTTGATTTTTTCAATTTATGCAATAAAATATCAGTTGTTGAACTTAGTCATCAGTTTTCATGGCAGTATTTTTTTCATTTTGCAGATCATTTATCAAATTTTTGCATAGAACATTGATTTTCTTTTTTATTTATGCCAAAACTGAAAATCAGTTGTAGGGTATTCCAGAGAAATCGACTATGCATAAAATCAGATGTATATGTGTCTTGTCTTGTTTTTATAGTCAATTTGAGTAAAATAAATTAAAGCGGTTGAATTTTTTTTCCAGATACATGAATGCTATGATATTTTAGTATGGTCAGCATTTTGCCTGAAACACCCAAACATTTTTCTATAAAATTTCAAAAATAAGCCATTGTTCATTGAAGTTTAATGTAAAGTTTAACATTCAGTGTTAAGAAATGTACATTTTAGGGTTGACTATTCCGTTTGTAGAAAAATAACCTTGTTTGCTGACACATTGACAATTTTTTATTAACTTCTCTTGTCGCCTTTGCCTCTCCATAGTGACTGATTATAAGTTGTAAAGCAAACACATGAACGCGACGGATTTTCTCCTTGACATGTTCAATGAAATATATGTCAAATTACAATTATTTATGAATCTTTCTCTATAAAAGTCAAATCAGATTCAAACTTTCCTTTGCTTGTAAAGCTGTAAAGGTATTATAAAGATTTTTTTCACGGAGAAAATAATGGCTCTTGACGATCATAGCCCTAAATATGTCAAGACTCTTTCAATAACCAGATTTTTAAATATCGATGGGTTTTATAGGGCAATTGACTTCAAGTGTCTTGAGTTGTGCATTTATATGTACATGTACCAAGTAAACTCGGAAGTTTGCATGTTACATAGCTGTGATGACTAGTGTTCTGCACACAATCATCAGAGTGCATTTTAAACTGAAAATGCAACCCAGTCTTGTCAAAAAAGCTTGCAGTGTCACGTTCCGAGAATCATTTTATTAACATTTAATATTATTGAGCCATGTTTTAGGCAAAGGGTTAAAAAGAGAAAACAATATTAGGGAGCAACCATTTGATTTTTATGGGAGGGCAAGGAAGGAATTTGAAAAAAAAAATCCAGAATCAGAAATTTGGCGAAAAAAAAATTCAGGATAGGAGGAAGCTGAAAAAAATAACCAGGATGACATTTAGTAGCAAAATTTCTGTCTTGGACCGAAAAAAAAGACAGGATTGCTTCGAGTGAGAAAAAAATTGTCAGGCTCAAAAAAATATCAAGGATCAGGTGTCCCTTCCTTGCCCCCCCCCCCATAAAAATCAAATGGTTGCTCCCTTAGTAGTCCTAAAAGTCGTAAAAGACCTTAATTATAGGTCAAATTTACTGTTGTCAAAGTTTTTTGATAAAAGATATGTTTTTATAATACTAAAATGTTTGAGCACACACGTTTAATGTTTAACTACGCCATTATCTGTATCATGACGTTCCTAGTTGTAAAACCATTATTTGTTTAAAAAGAAATTATTGCAAAAAGATAAAATAGAGGGAGAAGTATATGGTAGTACACGCAAGTCATAAGCATTACACGTTTGTGAGGGTTACAGACAATTTATGCATAAGTTTTCCGAGCGTTGTAGGTCGGAAGTCAGACTTTATGAATTTGTCAATCAAAAGAAACCGTATGAGAACAACCTGATATCGGTACTAGGGCTGGTGCCGTCAATGAGGAAAAGCATTGAACTGTTACCGTACAGGTAAATGGGTACTTACTTAGCTAGTACCAATTTAACTGTAGTACCAATATTTGGTGTTGTTCCCATACGGTGAGAGAATTTCTTTCGTTTCTTCGGTGTGTGTGCCAACGTTCTTAAAAAATATCTCAAGCGTCGGCGAACGTTGGCTAGAATGTTATAGTGTGACAGTGCCTTTAGTCTTAGACGACAAATTATGTAAAGGGAATGCATAGCATGCTTTCTTTGAAATAACAAAATACCGAAGTTAATGTTAATCAATGCCTCTTTAGTGCAGATCAAATGAAAAACATTTGTAAATCCATAAACCGAAATATGTGTAAAACCTGAAAGAGAACAAATTACCAATAGGATCTAGATAGTTAAGCAAAAGTCAGAGAAGGATAGAGCTATGCGAGTAGAAGATGCTCCTTTGTTTAAACAAAATTTTGTTAAATTTAGATATTGTTAGTTTCCAGATAAAATCGGTTTTAGGGCCAGCACCGAAGTACTGGCTACTGTGTTAGACCCTCGGGGACTAACAGTCCGCCAGCATAGGCATCGACCAAGTTGTAATAAATAACAAAATACAGTATAAAGTTATTTCATGCCTTTGAAGGAAACAGCAAACATTGTTATACCTCTTTATATATTTTTTCTACATAGGCATATTACATAAAATAATTAACATTTGTCTGTTTTTCATCAATTTGTGTCGGAAAAGACTGTTGCCGGTCAACAGTATTTGGATCGTTGCCCGCTGATGAACTGTTGCCCGCCGTCCTTCATTCCTTCATTCATTCATGGTTAACGACCTCACGTGATTACGCATGACGTCAGCTGTTCCCATGGAGGTATAACAAAACAGTTATAGACTGGTTTCTCTGACAACAGCTATTTTGTTAGACCCTCAAACCAAACTGTTGCCCTCGGCCTATCGGCCTCGTACAACAGTTCGGTCTTCGGGTCTAACAAAACAGCTGTCGTCCTCGAACCAGTCAATAACTGTATACTATTGTTCCGATGTGATGGAAATGACTTGTTAACTGTTGCCTGAGGCCAGGGGCCGAAGGCAACAGTTTGAAAGTCATTTCTATCATCCAGATACAATAGTTTTGTTATTTCCTGAAATGCGGCATGAAATAACTGTTTTATTAACTTATATGAACAATAAAAACAAATCTTGCTTATACAAAAATGTCTACACGGTTTATTTAGATTTTAATGACGTCGCACTGCGCAATTATTTTGCTCATGAAACAGTTCGTCCGGAAATCGGTAAACAGTTAATTATTGTTCCACCCGACGTTTAAATTTTAATGAAAAACGTTTAAAATGGTACATATGAAAGAATATAACTATAAGTTAATAATATACAGTTAATTCATGCCCTTGAATGAAACAGCTATAACTATTGTCCCGAGGTGATGGAAATGGCTACCAAACTGCTGCCTGAGGCCGAAGCCGAAGGCAACAGTTCGCAAGTCATTTCCATCATCAAGGGACAATAGTTATGCTGTTTCCTGAAAGGGGTCATGAACTGTTTTATTAACTTATATAAACAATAAAAAATATTATATAAACAATTAAAAAGGGTACACAACTAGAAGTTGAATGACGTCGCACTGCGCAATTACTTTGCGCATGGAACAGTTCGGCCGGAAATCGGTAAACAATTAACTGTTCTACCCGACGTTATAATTTTTATGAAAATAGTTAAAAATGCTGCATATGAATAAATGTAACTATAAGTTAATAAAAAATTACTGTTAATACGGTTTCTGCATATGCGCATTTCGACAACGTATGCCTCTTCAGTGAAGATCAAATCAAAACATTTGGAAATCCATATGACGAAATATGTGTAAAACCTGAAGGAGAACGAATTACTAATAGGATCTAAATAGTAAAGTTAAAATCAGCTAATGACAGAGCTATCCGAGAGGGAGATACTATTTGTTTTGAACAAAATTGTGCTTAATTTAGATATTGTAACGGGGCTGTTTTATGACAAATAGTTATCTCCCTTAATCACTTCCTGCTAGTTCGGTGAACCACAAGAAAAATGCATAGACATTCTCTGTGATAGGTTTTTCAGTATTTAGGACAACAATAGCTGTAGGAGGTTTCAAAGCCCTGTGTTTGGGCCTTCGGTGCTTACCGGTGCTAACTCCTGTTCTACCGGTGACAAGTTAATTATCAGCTGAAAATACATCGTTGGCATTAATTTAGATACACTTAACATCAGTAACAGTTCCCACTGACTGAGTATAGTTGAATTTTTGCCTTTGGATAGCTATATATGGTTATTGTAAAGTGTGTTGATGACGTCGTTTTGACGAAAAGGGAAATTCCCCGTCTAAGTACAATGATTCTGATCGGTCAGTTTCTGGAACGTTTGATTTGATTGTTCTAACTGTACTTTATATTATCCGATGTTGGTTGACTCCGGTTGTACACTGTTGGGAAGTGTACTTAGACGGCCAAAATCAAAAAGTTGTTAGCGGTTTACAAGTAGAAAAAAAAATATGTCAGATAACATAGACTCGGTTTCAAAGTTTACTATCTTCAAAGTTTCGTTACAGGGTGCCGGGTGCTGGTTACGGAGAAATAAATCTTTAAACTCCAACTTGTGAAATTTCAAGGTTGTAGGGGCTAATGGTGCTGATGGTTAAATCTGGTGCTATAAATGAAAATGAAGGAAATTGTCGGTGCTAACGGTGCTCTCCGGTTTTGACTGGAGCTGCAATCGTCATATATATCAATTTAGTCCTATGAACTAAACTGCCAGTGCTAACGGTGCTCTCTGGTGTTGGCCGGGGCTGCCACCGCCATACATATAATTCAGGTGCTATAGAAGAACTGCCAGTACTAACAGCTAGTGCTCTCTGGTGTTGGCCTGTGCCGTCACCGCTATTCATATCTTTCTGGTTCTATACACTAACCTGCCGGTGCTAACAGTGCTCTCTGGTGTTGGCCGGTGCTGCAACGCCAAACATATAATTCTGGTGCTAATCACTAACCTGCCGGTGCTAAAAGTGCTTCCTGGTGTTGGCCGGTGCTGCCACCGCCATACATATCATTCTGGTTCTATGCACTAACCTGCCGGTGCTAACAGTGCTCTATGGTGTTGGCCAGACTGTCACCGCCATTTATATCATTCTGGTTCTATACACTAACCTGCCGGTGCTAACAGTGCTCTCTGTTGTTGGCCGGTGCTGTCACCGCCATACATATCATTCTGGTTCTATACACTAACCTATCGGTGCTAACAGTTCTCTCTGGTGTTGGTCTGGGCTGCCACCGCCATACATATTATTATTATGATGCTATACACCATCCTAAAAGTGCTAACAGTACTCTCTGGTGTTGGCCGGGGCTGCCACCGCCATACATATCATTCTGGTCCTGTACACGAAACTGACGGTGCTAACAGTGCTCAATTGTGTTGGCCGGGGCTGCCATCGCCATACATATTATTCTGGTTCTATAAAGTAACCTGCCGGTGCTAACAGTGCTCTCTGGTGTTGGCCGGTGCTGTCACCGCCTTTCATCTCATTCTGGTTCTATACACTAACCTGCCGGTTCTAACAGTGCTCTCTGGTGTTGGCCGGTGCTGCAACGCCAAACATATCATTCTGGTGCTTAACACTAACCTGCCGGTGCTAAAAGTGCTTCCTGGTGTTGGCCGGTGCTGCCACCGCCATACATATCATTCTGGTTCTATGCACTAACCTGCCGGAGCTAACAGTGCTCTATGGTGTTGACCGGTGCTTTTAACGCCATACACATCATTCTGGTGCTATAAACCAATTGCCGGTGCTAGGTGCTCTCTGGTGTTGGCCGAGGCTGTCACCGCCAATCATATCATTCTGGTACTATACACTAACCTGACGGTGCTAACAGTGCTCTCTGGTGTTGGCCGGTGCTGTCACCGCCATACATATCATTCTGGTTCTATACACTAAGCTACCGGTGCTACAATGAACTGCACACAAGCTTCGCGCTGGAATGTTCCTAGCGAAACTTTCAACAAATTGTTTGTAAGCAAAAAATGTAAGGTTTACTTCCATTGGCTTGTCGATAACAACAAGGCGGGGCTTGTACTGAAGTGAGAAACCATAATTTAGAACGTGCACGTGATTTCGTTTGTATCTTGATCATTGTTGTTGTAGATAAAATTTTAAACTGTCAAAGAATTTACCGAAGATTTTATAAAAAGTTCTATTCTTAAGACTTATTAAATAGTTTGACGTACATTACTATCAAAATAAAATATTCTTTTTCCGATAAATATAACGGCATTCTGACGTATGTGTGAAACATGACGAAAAGTAACTGGCATAACTAGCAAATCTCTGTTACATAGCTAGGCAAAGTATTCATATTTTAAAATATTCTTGTAGAAAACGACAAAATTGATAAATCTCTAGAGGTTGAAGAGGTCAATTTTTCATATCCTAACATATTTCTCCAGAATACAAATAAATTATACATTTTTTACGTCACACAACATCGACTGATGGTATTACATTTTTTTTGTAGAGACCACTAAGGACTATGGTAAGCTTGTTCTATTTAACTCGGTAATTTTAATTAGGTTGAAGGGCTCGTAGGTTGAACTTTTTTGGATCGTGGCGGGAAATCTTGGATTTCACAGTTATTTTTAGGTTGAAAAAAAAACATGTTTAGAGAGTTTTGTGGCCAGTTGGCCATTATATTATTATTTTTAAGAGGAGGGGGATGGCTGGGTCTACTGACAATTGAAATGTTTGTTCGATACAACGGGGATCAACTCCTATAATTATCTCTGCTTGTGTCAATTTCGATAATTATGTTGATTTGTTTCATTCCAATTGTAGCACTAGTCCGGGGGTTGGTGGGGGTTACTTTGAATATTTTTGGGTAGGGATATTCCAAATCGATCTCGAAAACATGCCCCGAATTTATATCCTCCCGTAAGTAAAACATACCCCAAATTTATATAAAAACATTAAATTTAGGACCCGAATATCTTAAAATATCTTGTTTTAACATGAAAATTACCAAAAAAAAAAAATCAAAGAAACAAAGCATGAAGTACGTTTATCATTGTACATTAAAAAAAATAATTCTGCTGTCTCTAAATAATTTATTTATTCATTTATTTATTTATTCATTTTGGTACCAACATTATATACATTATTTTTTCTTAATGCAAAATATACAAGTGGTATAAAAACACACCGAAATTTATATATTTCATGCAAAAAAGATATACCTGAATTTTTGGCACATCCCCGTATATGAAAATAATGAAAGTCACCCCACTCGGGAGTATATAGTTGTTGCTATACCCAAAGTTTTTACACATCCCAGTATACCATAATACTGAAAGTTACCTCCCCCGGGAGTATAGTTGTTGAACTTGCAAGTGAACTTCTTTGTTTTCCCGTTTCACAACGTTTAACTGATTTTGATATCCGTCCTACTAATATATACAAACGCGGAGGAGTCTGACCCCTTTGAAAAGATCCACGAATTTCCATGACACTTTATGCAGCAATACGCGGACAAATCTTACCTCCGTAGTTTTCAATTCGAATACGTAGACAGCTTTGGTCGATTTGATATTCTTCCCGGTGATTTAGTAATATTTAGTAGATAAATATGCAAGATGCCATGACCAAACAAAACAAGTTATTGTGTGATTTTTTTTTATTATAGTTGGGGGGGGGGAAGAGTGGGATATGCCTATCCACCAACATATTCCCCAGATCAGAATCCCGCTGAAAACTGCTTCCTTAAAATTGCATACTTTTTTTTGATATCCTGGAATTGCAATCTTATTAAAATACAATTCTTTGGCGTACGCGTAGGATGCTATCTCAAAACAAACTACAAGATCTAGTTGGAATTTACAGTCATGCAGAATATTTAAATATTTGAGCTATACCATATCCAATATTCACCGACAGACCCAACCTTCGAAAAAGTCGGTCTTAATAGGGTTCCGGAAAAAAGGGGGGAGTTCTAGTCGATTTTTTTT
>MJUU01010295.1:0-10448 GCA_002080025.1 Modiolus philippinarum | reverse complement strand
AGGGGATTTACCCTCAAAACCATGAATCAGCCAATATATATCAGTTGATTCTCTTTCTAGCATTTTTTCCTACTATTCTTCCATTTGTATTGATTAATTTATATGGTAGTACTTCATGTGCTATTGCTCTACTATTGGTAGTAAAACGTAAATTCCATTTCCTTATTTGGTCATTGCTATGGTCAGAAAACACGATTGGTTGTATACATATTTTGCTACCAATGAAAATGATTGTAACAACTTCGAAAGAGTTTTANAGGGGCCCAACGGGGCAAAATTGCAAACATGCAGAATACCTAAAATTTCTATTTTTCATCCGATTTCAATGGGATTTTTTTCTTTAGATTCCTCACATTGTAGGCTTTCAGTAGTATGCCAACAGATTTGATGAAGCTCTTACCGTTTCCGAGGTATTAGGGGTCAAAGGGGCCAATATTGCAATTTTTAGAAATATGTAAAATCTTTATTTTATATCAGATTTTGATGGGATTTTTTCTTTGGATTCCTCTCAATGCAAGCTTTCAGAAGTATGTAAATGGATTTGATGTAGCTCTAACTGTTTCTGAGCTATAAGGGGTCAAAGGGGTCAAAATTGCAATTATTAGAAATATGTGAAGTCTTTATTTTTCATTAGATTTTGATTGGATTTTCATCTTTAGATTGTTCTCATTGTAAGCTTTCAGTGATATGGCAGTATATTTTGCGTTTCTCTTTGGTTTCCAAGCTATAAGGGGTCAAAGGGGCCAAATTGTGATATTTCAAAATATGTGAAATCTTTATTTTTCATTGGATTTCAAGCTGAGTTTTTCTCGGCGTAGCCCTTTATTAAAAATTGGATGGTGACAAAGCATTAATCTAGTGTTTCATCGATATTGTTTCATTCACATAGAGTGTTTAGGGACAGATTCGGTTCCATTCCCATTAATGCAAATTAGTAAAAAAAAATAATGCCTATCCTTCCCCTTTTTAAACTGAACAATAAAAAAAAAATCACAAATATTTCTTCAATTTACGCCTCACCATTTGTCATTAGGGACCGACCATTTAACTTGAAGGTGGTGGTGGGGGGGGGGGGTTATGGTTTTTTTTCGAAAAAAATATTTTGGATCTGATTTTATGTGAAAAAAATATTTTGGCTGCCAAAATGATGGAAAAAAATTTTCTGATGGAAGCTTTCTGCCCCAAAAAATAATGTTAATTTTGAAAAAAAATATTTTGTTGATACACGTGCATAATATTTTCTGTCCAGAAAAAAAAAAACATAACCCCCCCTTCAGGTTAAATGGTTGGTCCCTTATTATCCATAATTGTGTTGCCTTATTGCGTTCACATAGTGGCGACATATAGGGATTACTATCTGTAATCGGAGGCGTCACAAAAATTTGTGTCACATTTTTTTTCAGGAACCATGTATCGGAGCCTTTTGCAATTTGGTATGGAGTGTCAGTATGGGGACCTATACCGTGTAACAGAGTTTTGGATCTCTTTCATGCCCACATCCTGTTTGATGGAACTTAGAATATTTTTTCGTTTTGAAAATTTCTGTCACGCTTTTCTCAGGAACCATGTATCCAAGCCTTCTGCAACTTGGCATGGAGTATCAGTATGGGGACCTATACCGTGTAACAGAGTTTTGAATCTCTCGCATGCCCACATCCTGTTTGATGGAACTTAGAATATTTTTTGTCTTGAAAATTTCTGTCACGCTTTTCTCAGGAACCATGTATCTAAGCCTTCTGCAACTTGGCGTGGAGTATCAGTATGGGGACCTATACCATGTAACAGAGTTTCGGATCTCTCGCAAGCCCACTTCCTGTTTGACGGAACATAGTACATTTTTTTGTGGATTAGAGTCACTAAAAATTTCTGTCACATTTTTCTCAGGAACCATATATCTAAGCCTTCTGCAATTTGGCATTGAGTATCAGTATGGAGATTTGTACCATGTCATACAGTTTCGGATCTCTCACATGCCCGTTTCCAGTTTGATGGAACATAGAATGTTTTTGCCGATTAGAGTCACTAAAAATTTCTGTCACATTTTTCTCAGTAACTATGTATTCAAGCCTTCTGCAATTTTGCATGGAGTATAAGTGTATTAGTACATGGACCTATACAGTGAAACAGAAAGTTTGGATCTGTCGTATGCCCACTTCCTGTTTGATGGAACTTGGGATATATTTTGCGCTTTGAAAAATTTTGTCACATTTTTCTTAGGAATCACATATCCCAGCTTTCTGCAATTCAATGTGGAGTATCAGTATGGAGAATTTTACAGTTTAAAAGAGTTTCGGATCTCTCATATACCTATTTACTTCCTGTTTGACACAACTTAGAAAATTTTTTGTTATTATGCAGGCGACACATGTCTTCCCCTGAAGCTTTACTACTAAGTTTGGGAACCTGTTTGTTTAAGTAGGAAAATAGTTCAAAATTATTTATTTGCACCAAATGGCACATCATTTATAGCTCACCTGGCCTAAAAGGCCATGTGAGCTTTTGCCATCACTTTGCGTCCGTCGTCCGTCAACAATTTCAAAAATCTTCTCCTCTGAAACAATTGTAACAAAACTTGGCCTGAAGCATCACCAGGGTATGCAGTTTCAAAATTGTGTTTGATTAGTCCGAAGACCCAACAACATGGCTGCTGTTACTAAAAATTGAACATAGGGGTAAATTGCTGTTTTTGCAAATAACTCAAAACCATTACAGATATAAAAAATCTGACGGAGGGTAATAGTGATCAGCATAGCAAGATCTACCTGCCCTGCAATTTTGAAGAAAATCCGAAAACCCGTCTTGGAGTTATTGCCCTTTTTCTGTAAAATTTTCAAAATTTGTGCATTTTTTATTTTTTATTTCAAAAAGTGTAACAGATAGAGGTCAAGTATTAACTGCAAAAAAGGTTCAGCATATCAAGATCTTCCCACCCTGAAATTTTGAAGAAAATCCAATTACCCTTGTAGGAGTTATTGCCCTTTTTTCACAGAATTTTCAAAATTTTCATATTTTTCACTTTAATTTTGAAAACTATAGAAGATGAAGGTTAAGTGTAAATTGTTAAAATGTTTGCCATGCTGTGTGGACTTCAAAACTAGTGTTGAAAATTGTTCGATTGACAGACATTTTCAAAATGGCCGCCAAAAAAGGCGGGAAAATTCAACATTGTTCGATTTCAATGAAATTTGGTTTCCGAATAGATATTGATGTTGCGACTTCAAAACAGGTGTTGAAAATTGTTCGTTGACTGCCATTTTCAAAATGGACGCCAAAAAAAGGCTGGAAAATTCAACATTGTCAGATTTCAATGAAATTTGGTTTCTAAATAGATATTGATGTTGTAACTTAAAATATGGTGTTGAAAATTGCCGTTGACCGCCATTTATAAAATGATGTCTCAACTTCAAAACTGGTGTCGAAAGTGGTCCTTAGGAAGAACATTTTTGTCAAAAAAGCCCAACAAAGAAATATAGTAAAACATGATGAGACCTAAAATACAGTTCAAGATATTGGTGTTGTTCAAACTACCAAAGTTTGAGGGACTGAAGTTCAACTGTATAACTTACAATGGTAAACGGACAGAAAGTCACAGGACAAAAAGTCACAGGACAGAAAGTCACAAATCTGCTAGGACAAAAAGTCACAGGACAAAAAGTCACAATCTGTATTTTTACATTGGTGGACAAAAAGTCACAGGACAAAAAGTCACAACTTAAATGTTTGCTTCATATGTGTATGTAGGTGTAGAACAAAATGGTCACACAATTATATCAACTGACTCATGAAATTGAATATGATATTAATATTATTTTTGAAGTACGGAATTTTATTGCTAAGATTTAGAAATATCATTTTACATAATTGAAAAACTTTTTTTTTTTTAAACATATATGAATTTTCTTGTTATAAATTAATATTTTAATGGCAAAATATTTTGCCTAAAAGGCCCGGCGAGCTAAAAATTCAATCCAAAACCTTCCATTTATTTCAACATGACTGATTGAATTTCCTCAGAAGTTTCTTTTTCTAAACTATAACCGGTAATAACACAAATAATGACAGGGTACCTACCTCTGGTCAAATGCCAATTAAGCAATAATTAATTTTTATCTAAACATATGTGGATTCAAATTATAGTTATTTGTGTATCAATTAAACCCTACAATAACATGATAAGCCATACATGTAAAATAATTGGCTTTCATGATTATTTATTTTCAAAGATGTTATTTTAATAGTAACACTTACTGCATGTCAGTTCCCAATATGGAAATGAAGAACAAACATTCCTAAGATTTATGTCTTGAATAAACAGAATGGAGAGTCAAGAACATGACCCCATACATGCCATACTAAAAATAAAATTGAAGGAAATGTATTCCCTTTTATTTATTCATTATTCAAAATGTTACTTTTTATCCTAATATATTGTTCAAAAGACAAAATTTATAAATTGTGACTTTTTGTCTTGTGACTTTTTGTCCTAAATGATTTTAATTTAAACTGTGACTTTTTGTCCTGTGACTTTTTGTCCGTGACTTTTTGTCTGTGACTTTTTGTCCTGTGACTTTCTGTCCTACATTCCTTACAATGTGAGCTTGATTGTGGCAACTGAAAGCCAGGTGAGCGATACAGGCTCCTGGGAGCCTCTGATTATACGACCGCAGAACGCAAAAATTTTTGCAGTTGTATAATGGTATGGTGCTGTCGTCGTCGTTGTCTGTAGACACTTTTGTTTTTGGTCAATAACTTTAGTTTCAGTTGACCAACCCTTATGAAATTGTAACACAATATTCCTTGGCACAAAAGGAAGACTTGGCTTAGTTTTGGTCATTGTGGCCCCACCCGTTTTTAGAAAAGGGGCCAAAATGGGTTAAATTGGATGTTTTCAAATATTTGATTGTAGAATCTTTATTATTTATCCGATTTTGATGGGGTTGCTTTCAGTGTCTTTCAGAGGAAATTTCCAATCAGTAGTATGCCAACGAAATTCACGTGGCATGTACCGTTCACGAGATAAATGGGCCCAAAATGGGCGAATTTCAAAAATTTTAGTTTTTTTTAAATTTTTAGTCCGATTTTGATAAGTTTTTTGCTGTGGATTCCTTTTGAAAAATTAACATAGCGCTGCACCATTAGATTTTTGATAACTTGTTTCTTTTCCAAGCTATGAGGGGTCCAATGGGGCAAAAATTGCAAACATGCAGATTACCTAAAATTTTTATTTTTCATCCGATTTCAATGGGATTTTTTTCTTTAGATTCCTCACATTGTAGGCTTTCAGTTGTATGGAGTTAGGGGTCAAAGGGACCAAAATTGCAATTTTTAGAAATATGTAAAATCTTTCATTTTACATCAGATTTTGATGGGATTTTTTTCTTTGGATTTCAATGTAAGCTTTCAGTAGTATGCTAAGGGATTTGATGGAGCTCTTACCGTTTCCGAGCTATAAGGGATCAAAGGGGTCAAAATTCCAATTATTAGAAATATGTGAAATCTTTATTTTTCATTAGATTTTGATGGGATTTTGATCTTTAGATTGTTCTCATTGTAAGCTTTCAGTGATATGGAAGTATATTTTGCGTTGCTCTTTGGTTTCCAAGCTATAATGGGTGAAAGGGGCCATATTGCAATATTTCAAAATATGTGAAATTTTTATTTTTCATTGGATTTCAACCCGAGTTATTTCTTTGAATTTCTCTTGATGGTAGTCAACAGAATTTCTTAGCTCTTACAATACCCTAGTAATAAGGTATTAAAAGGGCTAATTTTTATTTTCACTAGTTTGTGTCTAGTTAATTTATGTGTCAAGGTCCTTACTGTGTCCAGCAAATTCATTTTAGTTTACACTTGTTCAAATTTCAGTGGTCGACATGCTGCGGTCGTATCGTGCTGCACTCGGCGTAGCCCTTTATTTTTTCTTCATTTGTATTTATCTTTAAACAAAATTATATTTATTCTTATCACAAGTAGGATTGAAAAATTTATTTTCACTGGGATCAAATGGTCGTCATCTTGATCATTCTTTTTTTTTTTTCGTATAGTAAATCTTCTATAAATCGGTCTTTTAATCTGAAATTATGGTTTCACAAAAGGTTTTCATTGTCTCTGTCAACATAAAGTAATGAATAGCATACAATGTACTATTTACCGTATTATACCATATTCTAGGTCCAGGGGAAATGGCTAAAAATAACAAATAAGCCTTTTTGTCATGACACATGAAACTGTTTTACTTACAAGTATGCCTTATTTTCGTTATGGAAGGAGGAATTGTCAGCCTTGTATTCCTATTCGGGAGAATAAATGGCCAAAAAGCAGTTAAAGAACTAGTTAAAAAATATTCAAAAGTTTCCATTATGGTGACTTTCATATTGAAATATAGAAACTCACAAAAAATTTAACAACCGACTGTAGTTTGAAAATTCTTCATAAAATTTATACCAGATTTTATGACAATCGTGCACTGTATAAATTGGTCAACTTAAGATAAAAAAAACTATCAGACTGAAAATTTCATTATATAAATTTGTCAAAAAAAACCTTCAGAAAAAATTTCTTTAATTACTGAACTGCGCATGAAAGAAAGAGTTATACAGGTTATATTTAACATTGGACCCTATGGGAAAACCACCATTTTTATCAACTGAAGCAAATTCAACTAAACTTCACAGGAATGATGTATGAAAGGTCCTTTATAAAGATTGCTCATTTCGTCCTGATCCGATTATTATAATGCTTATTATCCCCTTGCCCAACGGAGTTGGGGAGGGGATATAAAATTCGATATAGCATCTCGCCCCGTCCGCCCGTCTGTTCATCCCACCTCAGGTTAAAGTCTGCGTTAAGGTTTATATCTGAGAAACTACATGTGTCATATCAATCATCTTTGGTCAGTGGATGCATCTTGGAGAGTGATGCTGCTTTAGATGATAATTAGGTCACTCTGACCCACAATTCATGCTTCAATGACTCGGGTTTACAGTTTGTGTTATAGTTCATATCTGATAAAACTACACATGGCACATCAGTTATCTTTGGTCAGTGGATGCATCTTGGAGAGTGCTGCTTCAGATGGTAATTGGGTCACTCTGACCTACATTTTATGCTTCAATGACTCCCACTAAAGTTTGTGTTAAGGTTCATATCTGTGAAACATAATGTGGCACATCAATCATCTTTGGTCATTGGATGCTTCTTAGAGAGTGATGCTGCTTCATTTGATAATTGGGTCACTCTGACCTACATTTTATGCTTCAATGACTCCAATAAAGTCATATCTGAGAGTGATGCTGCTTCAGATGATAATTGGGTCAGTCTGACCTACATGTCTTCAATGACTCAGGTTAAAGTTTTTGTTAAGGTTCATATCTGAGAAACTACATGTGTCACATCAATCATCTTTGGTCAGTGGATGCATCTTGGAGAGTGATGCTGCTTCATTTGATAATTGGGTCACACTGACCTACATTTTATGCTTCAATGACTCGGATTAAAGTTTCGTGTTAAGGCTCAAATCGTAGAAACAACATGTGGCACATCAATAATCTTTGGTCAGTGGATGTTTCTTGGAGAGTGATGCTGCTTCATTTGATAATTGGGTCACACCGACTTACATTTTATGCTTCAATGACTCAAGTTAAAGTTTGCGGTAAGGTTCAAATCGTAGAAACTACATGTGGCACATCAATCACCTTTGGTCGTTGGATGTGTCTTTGAGAGTCTTGCAGCTTCAGATTGTAATTGGGTCATTTTGACCTGAATCTTACACTTGACTGACTCAGGTTAAAGTTTCCATTAATGTTTATATCTGAGATACTACATGTTACACATCAATGACAGAGCTGTCAAGAGGGTTTGGGTTCCAAGAGTGAGACGAAGGGATTGTGGGGGAATAGCCTAAAGATTTTTATTTCAGAGACGCAAAGTAGTGCATTCTAAGAGCATTTCAAATGGAAAAAAACAAGGAATTTGCAACCAAATTTTTCATTAAAAAGGGAAAATATAAAATTAGCTTTCATATCTATGATTTCCATTGAAAAAATTGTTTTACTTCAGGGCCGGTAGTAGCAAATGAACCCGGGTATAATGGAAGGATGTACAGAACAACCCCTTATTCATGTTTTTTTTCTTATTATGAAAAGGTCGTTTTTCTACTTGAAATCTATTTTTCTCGGAAATTAAGAAAGCGTGACATTGAAAGGGCAGAGCGTGATTTGGTGTTGGAAAGCATGACTCTCGCACCGAAAGCGTGAAACTTGACAGGTCTGCAATGATCTTCATGTTCAGTGAATGTACCTTCAACTTTCATACATCTTTAGATTATATTAGGGTTATTATTTCTTGACAGCAGGTGGGGGATTAGCTGTCGTTTACGACTGCTTCCACTAAATGGATTGTCCTTGGACAATACATGACAGTCTCATCATCTGACTTTTGTCCTTGAGCTCAATTCAATATTCGATAAACATGTTTATTTGTTATACGAACACAAAAAAATTGAGGTCGTATAATGGTATGGCACTGTCGTCGTCTGTAGACACTTTTGTTTTTGGTCAATAACTTCAGTTCCACTTGATCAATCCTTCTGAAATTTTGACACAGTGTTCCTTGGCACAAAAGGAAGGCTGGGTATGGTTTTGGCCCTGCCCGTTTTTAAAAAGGGGCCAAAAAGGCAAAATTTGGTGTTTTCACATATTTGGCCGGCTGTAGAATATTTATTATTTTGATGGGGTTTCTTTCAGTTTGTTCCTTATTAAATATCCTATCTGTTTTATGCACTATTCATGAGATAAATGGGGTCAAAAAATTTTATTTTTTAAAATTTTTTGCAATGGATTCATTATGAAAAATGAATTAGTGCTGGGCCGTCAGATTTTTGATAACTTGTTTCTCTTCCGTGTTATGAGGGGCCAAGTGGGGCCAAAATTGCAAACATGCAGATTACATAAAATTTATCGGATTTTTTTCTATGAATTCCTTTTGATATAAGCTTTCAATAATATGCCAACGGATTTGTTTCCAAGCTAACAAGGTGTGAAAGGGGCCAAAATTTCAATTTTTCTAAATATGTGAAATCTTAATTTTCATAGGAGTTTGATAGGATTGTTTTCTTTGGATTCCTCATGATAAAAGCTTCCAGTAGTATGCCAACCGATTTTTGTGCAGCTCTTACCATTTCCAAGCTACAAAGGGGCCAAAATTGAAATTTCTCTAAATATGTGAAATCTTATTTTTCATCAAATTTCGATGGGACTTTTTTCTTTGGATTCCTTTTGATGTAAGCTTTCATCATTATTCCAAGGGATTTGGCATAGCTTTTACTGTTTCCAAGCTACAAGGGGTCAAAGGGGCAAAAATTGCAATTTTTTAAAATATGTAAAATCTTTATCTTCTGATTTTGATGGGATTTTTTTCTTTGGATACCTATTGATAAAAGCTGTCCTCGGCATGTCAAGGGATTTTGTGTAGCTCTTACCGTTTCGAGCTATAAGGGGTAAAAGGGACAAAATTGCAATTTTTTGAAATATGTGAAATTTTTATTTTTCATTGGATTTTAATGGGATTTTTTTCTTTCGATTCCTCTGAATATAAGCTTTTGGTATTATGTCAAAGCATTCAGCAAAGCTTTTACTGTTTACAAGCCATAAGGGGTCAAAGGGGCTGAAATTACAATTTTCAAAATATATTAAATCTTTTAATTTTTTTTGTTGGATTTCTTTGGATTCCTCTTATTGTATAGTTAAAGTAGTATGTTGACCATTGACCAATTTGACATATCTCTTACCTTTTTTCATTTATATAAGGAATCATAAGTGCTAATTTTTATTTGCCATAGTTTGTGTGCAGCTAATTACTGAGTCAAGCTGCTCTTTATTGTGTCCTCTTGTTCAAATTTCACTGGTCGACATGCTGCGGTTGTATCATGCTGCGCTTGGTGTAGCCCTTTATTGAGATAAGGTGTGTTTCTCAGAAACCATATATGGTAGGTCATTACAGAGGTTGGACTGGTGGCTCTGTCCTTTACCTCAATTCCATGGTCTAGTGGCCATGTGAAGTTTATGTGATGATTAGATCAGTGAGCAAGTGAAAGGATGATATTATTTAGTATGTAGGTTGGTCTTGGGTGGGACATGTCAGACTGTCGGGTGACGTTCATCCTCAATTTCATGGTCTAGTGAGCAAGCGGGGGTGGGGGTAGGGCCCAGGTGAGCAATACAGGTTCTTGAGGGTCTCTTGTTTCCAAAGAAAAAAAGGAGGAACAACCAATAATCCTTGCTTGTTCTTTATTTCATTTCAGCAATCATGTTGGTCCTCTACCAGTTGTAGTATCCAACATCTGGTCCATTACACAACTTGATCCAGAGCCACTGATACATCAAATGTCGGCACAATAACCTAATTTTATGGCGGATTTCCTGGCTCAATAATGTATTATATTTGCAATT
>MJUU01010294.1:55717-126859 GCA_002080025.1 Modiolus philippinarum | reverse complement strand
TGTTTCTTTCTTTTTCGATTATTTTAAGGCTTAATGTAAACATATTTTTTTATCAAATTCGTCAATACATTAATGATACATGTATACAACATATCAAACACAAACAGAAACGAATTTCTAAAGGACTTTAGAAACAAGAGCAAAGCTCTTATATTAATCTATATACCAAATTTCTTTAAGGTCACTCATATCAATATAAATTTGCCAACATGCACATAAAATATTACTATAAATAACAAAATACCGAAGTTACTGTTATTTATAAATTACTAAGAAATAAAGTTAACTTAAAGGTATTAATGTAATCAATACAATGCAAAATACATTTACAACATATTTATAAACAAAAAGAACATCTAGAAAAAAGGAGTGAATGAAGCATCTGAGGACAAGAGTAAGAATAGTAAAGATATAATTATTAAGTGTAATTAGTAAATCGATTGCTACTGATAATAAATTTCTGCAATCTAAGGAAAATTTCGTTATTTTGTTGACAGGTAAGTACATAAGACGTTAAGGCTTTATGGGTACCCATAAGCCGGTTTAACCCTACCGCTAGCTGTTGCCAGTGCCGGTACCAAGTCCGGCTATCCCGAGTTCCTATCGTTGTCTATGTTTGTCTTTTGTCATTTCATTGTTTTTTCTTGTGCAGTTTCCTGGTTGATTGTGAAATGTGATTGTAATGTTCGGCCATTGTAAGTGTTTCCTGTTATCTTTCCTTCACTAATTTAATTAATATTTTGTTAACAATGTTTAATAACAGTTTAAAATAAATCGAGCAAACATTTAAGCTTTTATTCTTTGAATAATATTTTATGGATTTAAATTGAAATGGAAATATCGATTAGCCTTGACTAGAAGTTAGTGTATAGACACTAAAAGGAAATTTTTATCTCGAAAATCTCTTTCTGATTTTTAAGTCATCCAAACAATTTCCCACAAACTGTTTATAAGTCAAGAAAAGGTTTTCAACCATTATTTTATTTTATGTTGGTAAGAAATAAAGAAACAGAAAAAAGTGAACGTCCATGTTTAAAAGAAATCTATAAATAAATATACATTTCACAAAGTAATTACCTTGTGTTTTATAAAAATTAACTGTTTTCATCACAATGCTATCCCCTTAAAAATACTGAGGCTTCATTCCGTGTATGGCACTCGGTGGATGTCCTTGGAACTGAATTTTGCCTCCTGTTCCGATATTTTTGGTAATGAGTATTTCTTTTTTTTTTATTACTTTAAGATTATGAGCTGATGGGAGGTTAATCCTTGAAACACGTGTACAGCAAAACGAAATTTACCGTTTATAATGCAATATGGGTATAGATTGTATTTATCAACAGAGAGAAGTTTAAAAAATCACGTTGTAAAGATATAACAAATGCATATATCAAGGTGTTTTATATTTGAAATTTAAATAAAAAGATTGATATGTATGATCAAAGAGACAAATGTTTTATGCCTTTTAACTTTACCGTCTCGGGTCTTCCACAGCACAAATTTCGCTTAAAACTTAGGAGTATCTCCGTATTTTTTTTTATCTCTCTGTTTTAATCGTTTTGTATATGGTCTTCCATAATTATATTTCGATTTGATCTCCGCTGACGAGACATCAGTTGTCGAACTGGCCATATACAGAAACTTAATTGACAGTAAAACAGTCAGTACTTCGGTTCTGACCTGATAACAGATTTAAGCTGGAAACTTGCAAGATCCTTTTTTTTTATTTTATTTTGTATCATCCTCTTGCATAGCCTTATCCAATGTTGAAACTAACTTAACAGTTACTTCGGTATTTTGTTATTTAAATTGGATACCACTATTACTTATATAAATTCTGAACTTTAATGGCGCAAATGTTATGAAAGTAATTTTTGAGAATTAAGAAAAATGTAAAAGCTTTAATATGAATACTTTTGGGCACCTGTGTGTAGAGAAATTAATATAGGGTCAAAAGATGAATGAGACAAATGATATATCATATATTAAATTTTTATTTTGAATTTAGTCGGGAAATGGCACGCAATATTTTTTATTCGAAATTGAAATTATATATAAAATTGTAAACAATCGAAACAATAATTTAATAAATCACAATAATTCATAAAGAATAATGATTTATATTTATCTGATTTTAATTTTATTGTTAATCTTTTATTTTTGATTTTGAATTTTCCTTTTATCTATATTTGATTCCACCCACAGTTGCACTCTTTTAAACTAAACAACTTTGTATATAAGAAAGAATCAAATGTAACAATGAAAGGATATGGAGTAAATGCACATGAGACAAAGTCTCTACAAATACATAGCAGAAACAAGCAATTGAACAACGCTACTCAAATAATATTTTCGAAATAATTTATCTGTTGTACAATAGGTTTTTGTAATGTATTTTGGACTCTTATTGTAATCCTAGAACAATTAACCTAATAACTGATTCCCTGGTATAAATAAAACGGCTCTAAGGTACCGCTATACAACATGAAAAACTTTGACTTATACATTTGGGGTCACAATAAGATTCAAAGATTTTTAATTTTCATACTATCTGTGAACATAAAACAACAAATTAAAAATTTTGAAACAAAAAACTATTTGGAAACCTTTGAAGATTTCACCATAATGATCATTTGACATAGCTGCTAAAACACAAGAGAAGGGGCAGTCGGAAACGACAGCTAATCCCGTCATCGGGTTGTTCAATGATGGTCTAGTATTATATGCACTCCACAAAGATATACCATTCAAGATCTGGCTTGTTATCTAAATCTGAGCCAGTCATGCAAGAAATGTAGTAACCTTATTTCAATTGGGAGCATAATACCTATAGCATATGCATCTAATGATAACAGGTTGAACTTTAACAGTTGCAGTATCTAAGATCAAGACACTAACAAAAACTTTAACCTAATTAACTCATGCATGAAATGTAGGTGAAAGCGACTTATTTTTTTTCTGGATCGTTACTTAACAAGACGCATCTGCATACAAATAATATTCCTCCAGGAGTTGTAGTATCCCAGATCTGGACTCTTACAAAAACTTTAACCTTAGTCACTCATCCATGAGCTTTGTTACTTTACAAGACGCATGTACATGTAAAATATTATTTCTCTATGAGTTGTAGTATTCTAGATCTGGACTCTTACAAAAACTTCAACCTAAGTCACTCATGCATTAAATGTAGGTCAGTGTCACCTAATTTTTATGTGGAGCTTCGTAACTTTACAAGACGCATCTACATACAAAATATAATTCCTCTAATAGTTGTAGTATCCCAGATCTGGACTATTACAAAACTTTAACCTGAGTCACTCATGCATAAATCAACCTATTCTATATATCAACCTCAAGTAGTATTCAAGATGCATCCATGGACAAAACCTTGTCCATCTATGACTTGTTATTCAAAAGATATATGCTTGGGCGAGGGGATAATCACGCAACTAGTGTTGCAAGTTCGTCGATTTTTATTTTCATTTATTTCCACATGCAAATTTCATTTTTGAAAAATGGCGCAATGTATCGATTCCAAATAAATGTTAACCTGCGACAACAATAGTTTTAATTGCGATAGTTTTTATATCTAAAAACTCAAAAGCTAAAAACTAACAAATTGAATACAGTTCCTGTCTTAATGTTCCAAGCTAAAAGGATATTTCATTTCTAAATTGATTTTCATGATCATCTTTGACATGTCAGGAAGCAAACAGGAAACCTTTGTCTTGAGTTGAACTCTACTATCAAGACTGTTTTTTTCAAAGAAGCTGATAACATCAAATATTTCCTACACTTATCGAAAAATAGGCAGCAGTATAAGCTATATACGTATCTTGATATGATACACTTAAGAGATACAAGTTGTAAAATTTGGTCATTTACAGAAATTAAATTTACGTTTACTAGAGTAATTATTCTATGAAGCAATTAGTCTCAAAAATTGCTTCATAGAATAATTAAAAAATAAAGTTAAGCCATCATGATTACAAGCGCGAAATCCTTTTGGATTTTTCAAAGTATCATCATTTTTTGTTTTGTTTAATAATTCTCCTTTAACACCAAGTTATATAGATTAAACCGAAACCAAATTACAACAGACAAGTACAGCTAATTATTTACACTCGTCAATATGACTCAATGTTGCTGGATAATACCATGTATCTTTGTAAATGAATAAGAGCACCTGTGTATGAAAATAAATATAAATATGGTCTATTTTTCTTAATAGGACAGCTGAACATTAAGCAGATCTGAAAAACGATTTGTAGATTAGTTTGAGTAATTATTTTGTATTTGATTTGTCATTTACAACTTGCACTCTTACATCCTTTTTCTTTTCTCCCTGTTGTAAAAGCTGTGCACGATGCTGTTTAGCTACGGAACCGTACCTCTTATGGTCCTTGTGCTTCTTTTCTAGAAGTTATGGACCATAGAGCTACTAGTACGTATTTCACCCCATTAAAAACTTTGAATTTCGCGCAACAAAAAGTTTACGCACCTTTCATTGAGTTTGAAAGGATACTCGGAAGAGGCGGGGCATTCTCCTTTATGTATTTCGTTTCTTTGAATATTTATTCGCAAATTGCTATATTCATTGACCAATAGATATTCATTTCCTGCTCATTGTCATAACAAACGTCATCTTTTTGTATTTCCGCCTTCGACCATTTTGCTCATATCTATCTTATTGGGAACGATACATTTGAAAGAAACACTATATAGATGTCCAACAAAACGAAATAGCCAAGTCTTATACTTTCAAACGTACCAGTTGTGACGAACATTCGCTCACCAAACAACATTTTAAGGATACAGAAATGCCCGAAGTTCCACTGAAAGATAACACCTTGCCTAAAATGTACTGGCTTCCTGAGCTTCACAAAAAACCTACAATTAACCATGAAGGGATATGGAGTAAATGCAAATGAGACAAAATCTCTACAAATACATGGTAAAACCAAGCACTGGAACAATGCTTTTATTGTTGTTCTTCATCAGTTTACTTTTGCATTGAACAACTGTTCTACTACTTACTAGTCCATCCATTAAATCAGTGCACTTTCTTGTATAAAGGCTTTTATTATAAAATATTGTGATGAAACTTATCAAAACTCTGGTGTCAATTACTTTTGGAGTGTAAAAAATTCTATTGAATTCGGTTCTGGTTTTTTTTATTTCCTTTGAGGTTGACTATTAAATCCCGAGGGCATTCACTATAACAGTACTGTAGGAAAACCAATCGATTGCCAATTTTAGATGTCTAATTTTTGTAAAAGCGAAGAAATTCATCCATCGTGCAAAACCTTCTCTTCAATTCATTATGCTTTACATTTTTATCATCTCTATCAACTTTCATAGATGTTTTAGTGTTTTAATTCATTGGTTGGAAGCATTTGATACCTTGTCAAGCTATGAGTGTCGGTATTGGTGGGATTTAAAATTGCCCGTGCCTAATGACAAAGACCACTTTACTATATCACTTGGACAAACAAAATCTATGCTTTATCTTGTACAAATATACTGCATATCTGTATATCCTTTTATTTTCAAATGACAAATATTATATGCAGAGTTATTCAGTACAAATGTCGTGTATTTCGAAGCATAGACTAAAATGCTTGCATTAATTTACTGCATTTTGAATTGAAAATAATTATAAAATCAGTGGATTAATTTTACATATAGAACGTATTACTTTTTCACATTAACTTCGGTATTTAGTTATTTGTACCGAATAACATTTTCCATGGAATTCTTTGCAGAATTGAATTTCAAAAATATATTTTAAAAGTTGTATTTGATGTGCAACAATGTTACAAACCAAGTCATACGGTAATTACAATGGTTTTGAATAGATATCTGTCCCTTGTGGAAAAATTTGAAGCTTTGGTCCGAACTGTGATTCATTTTTTTACTTAATACCTGGATGATCATTTCTTTTTACTGTATCAGTACCAATTGCTATTGCAACTGGACACTTGTGCAATTGAAGGGGAGGTTTGACTCGCCATAGAACCGATTTCACCCTCCTTTTTTATCTTTTGAAAGGCCTGTGCCAAGTCAGACCCATTAAGATTGACAGTTTTCGTCGCTGCTTTTGTTTTGGATGTTGTCTTATTTATCACAAAGTTAGTTTTAGTTTTTTCGATGATGTTTCTGATTCAAAGTTGTCATTGTGAAAATTTTAAGAAAGGATATGGATTAAATGAACATGAGACAACAACACATATGTTAACTCCAACTGCAATAATTTTAATGAGCTGTATGGCCATTTCGGAGATTTATTCCTCATCAGCAACACAAAAGTCCAAACAAAGCAAATCCATATTAAAAAATGTTTAGCATGCATAAAACCAAACGAAATCCGAATAATCAGTGATATCAAATATAGCTAAGGGCAAAACTACCATGGAGGGAGTTAATCCTTCGGATTTAGAATTTACGTAAATTTAGTTAATAGTAATTGAACAAAGTGTACACATGAGATATTATCTGTTTATAGGTTTTTCAAACTTTCACTTAAGTCTTGCTTGAGGGTAGGAGAATTAATATGTACTATGGATTTTTACCGATTTGTCTAAGGGATAAAATAAATTACAATTACCAATGTTAGAAAAAGGATAACAGGAAACACCTACAATGACTGAATGACTGAAAACTTATAATTATTACATGCCACAATCCGCTGGGAACTTCACAGGAAAACACGAATAAGACAAAAGACAAACGTAAACAAAGATAGGAACTCGGGACATCAGGACTTTGTACCGGCACTAGCAAAAGCTGGCGGTACGATTAAACCGGTTTATGGGTATCCACTCTTTCCCATTATCTATTCTTATCCAAATAGATAAATAAACATGCGAATAAAACCAAATACAGGTAGATTACTAACTCCATGACCATAATCTTGATAGGAGAGAAAATGTGAATACGTAATTTTGAAAGTGTTCGCCGCTTCACTGTCGGCTAGCTAAACGAGCTTAGTCTGCTGGTAAAAGTCTGGCCACTACGGAAGAAAAATCAAACTTAAAAATTCCCGAAGGGGTTGGTCAAGAATCATCACATATTTCAGTAGACATCGGCAGTATCAGTGAGAGGCCAGTATTTGCGTATTACGCAAAGAATGTTATGTCCCAGCTTTTCAGCTTCTTGCATTTTTAACAACATTCCGTGAAAACGAGGATTAGAAATACCCTAAGTATTAATCTGTTTGCAAGAAACGCCATATTTAGATATCAAACGTTCATATCTATTATAAGAATTCTTAAATGTATTCAACAACTTATGAAATCTGTAACCCTGTTGTAAGTTAAGTGAGAACCGAACCGTTTGTCAAAAGAACGAACAATCCATGGATAATGGCAACATCAGAAACGCTAAGAAACATGGTCACCACTTGAGTACGGAACAAAAATGAAAAATAAAGATACACTTACAGATGAACAACATGGACCCAATAAAAACCATGGCTGAGATCAGGTGTACCGGTAGATAAAGCATCTCCTGCTTCTTATAAGACACCTGCCGTTGAACATGTCAACTCCGGTAGTGAATTCAATCCGATAGAGGAAAAACAAACTTTAGTTGTAGAGGGAAAGACCTGTTGTCATCTGGGAAATAAGAATTTGGCTGTTCTAGTAAGGTTTCATTCATTTAATTCGTCAAGAGTAGAACAAACGCGTTCTAATTGAGAAATATACACTCCATAGGATTGAGCCAGAGGAATGTCGCTGTCAAGAAAAGAGAAATCAGAAAAATGAAATCAAATTAGTACTGGGATGATCATTCCACTGTTTCACGACCTGTTAGTACCCATGTAGCTATTGCTGTCGAGTTGCTACGGGACAAAACCGCATTGAATGGGGAGGTTTGGTGCGGCATAAAACCAGTTTACCACCCGTTTTTTAAATGCTTGTCCCAAGTCAGGACTCTTTGATGTCTTTAATTTTTTGGCTAATTTCCAACTGCTTTGTCTTTTTATTTTTCGGTAATTTTGTTATTACTCAAGTTTTAAAACATATTTTTTTAGTTTTCATTGATTTATTCATACTATAAGACAAAATATTGATTTTACAAGAACAAATTCACGCACAATAGATTTGAGATTTCCACGTTGTACTTTTGTAACTTAATCTGAAATTCTTATATAACAACTTTAAATCATTTGATTTTCAATGGTTGCTTAAATTAAATTACAAAAACATGTTTTGGCGGGCAAGTTTCCTCGCTAACTAGCGTATACGTTTATAGTGTCAAAAAAGTCGATTCAAAGTTACCCAGACTGTTAGATTTATTGGATTAAATCAAATATTACTCTACATGTCATCAACTTAGGATATCATTACATAATACAGTTATACAATAAGGCATAAGGTAATTCCTCGTTTCTTATTTCACAGCAACAATTTATGTTAGTTCTCGGGAAATATTTTTGTAGAAAATCGTTTCAGATAAATACGCATTGAAAAGCCAACAGGAGATTGATGGTCTGAAAGTAATGAGTCTATGTGGAAACATACATACGTACTGATGTACATTCATTCTCTGTAGAAGAAAGACGAAACTCTACCTGAAGTTTTTCCAAAGTCAGAACAATAATCAATCAGAAGTTAGTATTCATCACTATTTAGGGAAATATACTTCAAACGTTTAGTGCCAACATAATCCAACCGGAATTAATTTATTTTTATAGATGACAAAAATTGGTCACTGATCTAATGAATTCGTTCACACAAAAAAACAAATAAATAAAGATATATAAAAAGAAATGAAATGATATGGAGTAATGCACGTAAGACAAAGAATCGACAAATATTTTGAACGTTGTTTTAATATTCCTCTAAGGATTCCAAGATTTATTAAGATTCTATTGCAAAAAAACAAAACATAACATCTTCTGATAATACAGACGTCTTCCGAATACCTTCAGATCCTTAATATTGCTGCCAAAAAGAGAGCCTAACTTGTAGATTGAAGTATCTTACTTAATGACCACATAATAAAACATTCAAAATTTTCACGTGATATCAAATTTCATAGCTTAGTATATTTACTTCAGTATTTTTTGTATTTTGTTATGATACCTATTGGGATTGATTGCGTTCCATATTTTACTTTTGTCTTTCTTTATTTGTATGAAGCCAGTTTCATACAAGGGTTAGTATATATAAAATATAACCTACCCAGTTTCAATTTGAGTTTCCAGTATAATCCAGTTTAATCCTCATTTTAAGGATTAAACTTATACCATTTTCTGAAATTAACTCGAAATTGAAAAGATCACTGACACACTGTCTTAGGAATTATACTTCTGTTAAAAAAGTTAAACTCACGAATCAAAACACTATAGCCATTCTCCCATCATTAGAGTTTTTAAAAAATCCGCTCAAATTATTATTATTTTTCAAAATTTAAACAAAACCTTGCAAAAACCCCTGGCTAATGAACATCCTCAGCCTTTACTTCCTACAATAACTGAATTATTTCCAATGAACAAATAAAGGGATATGGAATAAATGTATATGGGACAAATTCCAATAAATACATGGTTATTATACTATAGAGAAACAGGATAGAGAAAGGGGAGGTTTGGGTACCCATTAACATGTTTAACCCTACCACGGGCTTTTCCTAGTGCCAGTAGCAAATCCGGCTATCCCGAGTCCCTATCGTGATTTATCTTTGTCTCTTGTTTTCATTATTGTTTTTCTAGTGCAGTTCACTTGTAAATTGTGGCATGTGATTGTAGTTCCCGGTCATTGTAGGTGTTTACTGTTATCCTGTTTTTGTAATAGTAAGATTAATTCAATGAAACAATGCTCTGATTGCTGTACTACATCTGGACGTCATAATTAGGCCTTCAACAAAGAAAAAACACGATTAAAACTTTAATTTATAGTGCAAAATAACATTATTTCAGCTAGAAACAAAACAATTCAGTTCATGTTAGTAGAAATTAATGTGACCCAAGTAAAAGGAAATTTCATTTCTAAATTGAATTTCGTGATCATCTTTGACATGGCAGGAAGTGAACAAGACACGTTTGGATTTAGTGGAACTCTATCATCAAGATCGTTTGTCATAGAAACAGCTCTTTAATGTATCGGAAAATCAGCACTTATCATCCCTCATGTATTTATTTGGAGAAATCAACAGAACAATTACAACGTAATTTGAAAGTTGGTTTTATCAATTTAAAATCTAGTTATTTTTTACTCCTGCACATTCATCAATACTGCATGTATTTGGTGTAAGATAAATAAAACTCAGAGAAAACTATAGGTAATTCAATAATAAACGCAGCAATTCAAGCAGGGAACTGAGAAGATCCTTTTTCTCTCGCTTAAAAACTCTCTGTATACTTAAATACCGAAAATACTTTAAATCCAGTTTCATTTCGAAAATTTATGTCTCTTCAGTGCAGATTGAAAGACCACGCGCCCATTGATGTATTAAACCTGATAAAAAGAAATGACCAATAGGAGCTTAATCAAAGAACAATAGAACTATGGAGTTGTCGTCCGTGAGTATTTTGTCGTGCAGCAGGTCACAGTGGTGGTAAGAAAAAAAACTGTATATATGGATAACAGAGAGCATGGATGTAGAGTTGTTAAACAATGAATTCTGCTTATTCCGATGTTAAGGCCGTCACGTCATGAACTTACTGTGAGGTATGAGCAAATCTCATTTTTGAAGGCCACATGGTGACTTCAAAATGAAGAACAACAATAGAATCGTTGTTCCATTGCTTGTCTTTACACGTATTGGTAGACACTTTGTCTCATGTGCCTTAACTCCATATACTTTCATTTAAGAATTAAATGCATTATTTTGAAGTTTCATTGGGATATGAAAGGGTTGACCGAAGCACATTTTTAATGAAGCGCGGTCAACCCCTTCATAGTCCCTATGAATCTTCAAAATAATGCATTCAATTCTTATAATTACATTTTAAACCCGAAATATGAAAAACGAATCCATTTCCAGGGAAGTACATCATGTATATTGGGATTTTATTTTAAAAATTCATCCGCCATGTGAACACGTGGTCAAATGTGTTTCATTGGAATAGCAACTTCACATTGATATGCCACGTGAGCGATGTTCACCTATCAAATTGACAGAATTCAAATGAATGTAATTATTGTTGAATTAGTTTGCTTCATTATTCTTTGCACTCGCACATGACAAGAAAATGACCAACCGCAATGAGTTTATATATTTTGAAACCAAAAGGCATGCGGCTTACCAAAGGGTCAAAGTATTTTTATATTTAACAAGATGTGTTTGTGAAACATTATGCCCCCCCCCCCTGGTAGCAACCATGTCTAAAATACAAAATTAATGCTAAAATTGCAATCACTAGAAATTAAGGTTAAGTAGACATTCGGACTAAGCTCTATTAGATCTATTCACATATAGAATATCAAGCCTCTCGCAATTGCAATTAATGAGCTAAAACCAATATCTAGAATTTGACCTTTTGATCTCTGTGACCTTGACCTTTCACCTGAATTAATGAAATTTGCATAATGGTGTCCGACTTTATATGATCATTATACAGGCCAAATATGAAGGTCCATCACATCAGGTTGAAAGATATAGGCAATGTTAAAGTTTTCAATTTTTAACCCGGTGACCTTGACCTTGGACCTGACCAAAATTGATTTGGTGGCTCCATTAGATCTATTCACATATAGAATATGAAGCCTCTAGCAATTGTAATTAATGAGCTACAAAAAAATCTAGATTTTGACCTTTTAACCTCCGTGACCTTGTGACCTTGACTTTTGACCTGACCTTATTGAAATTTGCATAATGCTGTTCAGTTTCATATGACCAATATTTAGGCCAAATATGAAGGTCCTATCACATCTGATTGGAAAAATATAGGCAATGTAAATGTTTTCAAATTTGCACTCAGTGACCTTGACCTTTGACCTGACTGAAATTTTTTAAGTGGATTTGTTCTAAGCTTTATTAGATCTATTCATATATCATCCTCTAGCCATTGTTATTAACAAGCTATAGCAAAATCTTTATTTTGACCTTTTAACCTCTGTGACCTTGGCCTTTAACCTGACCTTGGTGAAATTTGCATCATGCTGTTCAGTTTCATATAACCAATATGCAGGCCAAATATGATGGTTCTATCACGTCTGGCTGAAAAGATATAGGCAACGTTAAAGTTTTTGTTAAAGTTTTCAAATTTGCACTCAGTGACCTTGGCCTTTGACCTGACTGAAATTTTTTAAGTGGATTTGTTCCAAGCTTTATTAGATCTATTCATATATCAAGCAGCCATTGTTATTTACAAGCTATAGCAAAATCTGTATTTTGACCTTTTGATCTCTGTGACCTTGGCCTTTAACTTGACCTTGGTGAAATTTGCATAATGCTGTTCAGTTTCATATAACCAATATGCAGGCCAAATATGAAGGTCCTATCACGTCTGGTTGAAGAGATATAGGTAACGTTAAAGTTTTTGTTAAAGTTTTCAAATTTGCACTCAGTGACCTTGACCTTTGACCTGACCAAATTTTTTGTGTATTTAAATTTAGCTTTGTTAGATCTATTCACATGTTGAATATTAAGTCTCTAGCAATCGTAATTAACGAGCTATAGCAAAATCTAGAGTTTGACCTTTTGACCCCTGTCATCTTGACCTTTGACCTGACCTTAGTGATATTTGCATAATGGTGTTCAGCTTTACATGATCAATACACATACCAAATATGAAGGTCATATCACATCTGGTTTAAAAGTTATAAGCCAGGTTAAAGTCGCGGACAGACAGACAGACAGGGCAAAACCAATATGCCCCCGATCTAAAGATCCGGGGGCATAAAGAGGTAAGAAAGAAATTTAAGGATGAGAGAGCATCGAACTTGTGACTTAACTGTTAACATGGACTATACTGGTATCTATAACATTTAAACATTACCCTATGTTAACCCGTTCAGAAAGTAATGGTCTGAAAGTTGTGGCTGAACAGTTATATGGACTATATTTGGTATCTATACCGACTGGACATTACAAAATGTTAACTCATTGAGATAAAGATGGTTAGAGAACTTGTGACATAACTGTTAACATGGACTATACTGGTATCTATACCGATTTGACCTTTCCCCAGGTTAACTCATTTTAAGTGTGACGGTCTGAGAAATTGTTAATTAACTGATAACATGGACTATTTTGGTATCTGTATTGATTTAAAATTACCCTGGGTTAACTCATCGAGAGAGTTACGGTGTGAGAACTTGTGAATTAACTGTTAGCATGGACTATATTTGGTATCTATACCGATTTGATAGTACCCATGGTTAACTCATTGAGATAGTTATGGTCTGAGAACTTGTGACTTGACTTTGAACATGGATTAAATTAGGTATCATTACTCTGGATTAACTCATTGAGAGAATGACGGTCTGTGAACTTGTGAATTTACTGTTAACATGGACTATATTTCATATCTATGCCATTTTAACATTACCCCAGGTTACCTCATTGAGATAGTGTCGGTCTGAGAACTTGTGACTTAACTGTTAAGCTTGACTATATTTGGTATTTATTTCGATTTAACATTACCTAAGTTAAGGTTGTATGATAACTTTTGTTTTTTCTGTTAACATTGATTTATTTTGAATCTATACCGATTTAACATTGCCTTACGTTAACTCATTGAAATAGTGATGGTCTGAGAACTACTAACTGAACTGTTTACATGGACTATATTTCGTATCTATGCCCTTTTAACATTACCCTGGGTTAACTCATTGAGAGAGAGACGGTATGAATACTTGTGACTTAACTGTTAGCATGGATTGTTTTTGGTATTTATACCGATTTAACGTTACCCAATGTGTCTTCTGATGTCCTTATTTTTAATTGTCTCAAGACGTTGGTCTAAGTTATCTTTTTCTGTTGTATTTCTTCAGCATAATACTATCGATGTTCTTTATTATCGGACAGATATGGTTACTGGCTATGTTTTTTTTATTTTGGGCATGCCGTTTCTCACTTGAAATTTGATGCATACATACCAAAAAAGCACCCCTTGACCCATTTTTCAAAATTACGTATCGTCATTTTCTCTCCTTTCAAGATTGCGGTCATTGAGTTAGTAGTCTTCCTGTATTGGGTTTTATTCGTATGTTTATTATACTATAGGGAAACAGGACAATAAAGGGGAGGTTTGGGTACCCATAAACCGGTTTAATCCTACCGCTGGCTTTTGCTAGTGCCTGTACCAAGTCCGGTTGCCCCGAGTTCCTATCGTTGTTTACGTTTGTCCTTTGTCTTTTTTGTGTTTTCCTGTGTAGTTCCCTGGCAGATTGTGGCATGTGACTGTAATTTTCAGCCATTGTAGATGTTTCATGTTATCCCCTTTGTAACATTTAGTTTGTCGATGCAACAAGTGTCACCTCTTGTAGAATGTAACTTTAAATTCTTTTAAACAAAGGGTGTGATTTATGCTACCATTGTTTGTTATTGATTAAAAATTTGGCATCAAAATAAATAGAGATTTATGCATGGCCTCTTCCATATCAGCACGGTTATCACCCCTAGACCTCCATATCAGCCCGAGGCGCCAGCCGTGGGCTGATATGGGTCGAGGGATGATAACCGTGCTGATATGGAAAAGGCCATGTCTTAAACTGTCTATTATATACTTCCAATAAGGAGTTATCATCACAGCTGGGCTGATATGGATATTTCAGAACAACGAGGCGGTTTGATAAGGCCATAGATATCTTCGCAGGCTTGCCCCGAATAGATATTTTCTTACGTTTAGGCCACACCAAATTGATTAGTAGTTCTTCGAGATTTTTGCCAAACATTTTTTTTTTTTTTTTAAATTTTTCGCCTAAAAATATTCTTGAATTTATTTTTCTTGTCCGGTATTTCAATAATGTTTCAAATATGCATTTGAACCCACATAACAGCTTTCATTCAACCTCCAGACTTAAAAGGGCATTTATGATAAAACTAATAATAATTGTGTCTAATCATTCAATACAACAAATGCCCTTGTATAACTAAGTTTTGTAATTGCTTGCCTTTTACAACAACTATTTCACATTCTGACCTTCTGTTGCATGATATCTATAGCCACAACTACATGTATATGTTTCTCAGCAGTACATTTTTCAGTGCGCATATTGATCACTAATTAGTCTACAAAAGAATTGTGTAAAGTAATAAAGTGTAATTTTATTTTCATGCAAATGATCACTAGAATTCATTTAAGATGTACTAGAAACTTATGGAAAACAAAACACAACAAAATACAAACTAGCAGATTCAAAAATGATAATCACTATGTTCAGCTTGCAGAGTTGGTCAATATCTGGCAGTGATTAACTTAAACTGGTGCTAGAACCTTCAAAGTTTCCCTTGATAATTCTTATGACGTCTTAGATATATTCCACCATTTATGTTCAAGTCCTAAAATTATTCAGGTATATTGAAAAAGCTTGTTGTCAGTAGTGTTTAAACTGACATGACTGATGTCATCATGCGTATGCAATTTTACATCAGATTCATGGCTTGGTCTCTGTGAATACGACTCGTGCCAAATTCATATTCATACTGCTCCACTTATTGAACACACAAGAAGAGTTAACCTGTTAAGTGCATTTTATTCGGCTTTCTCACATTTGGCTGTTTGTTTGTTCATTGTTTCAAAACTCTGTAATAATCTTTACATCAGATTTTAAAGTTAACATTGCATTCTGTACACTAGTCCTAAAACGACTTTCGTCTGTTGTACATATCAATGTCCAAATATTAAAGGTTGCACAACAAACGAAGGCTTATGTTTTAGGACTAATCTGTACACACTGTTATTTATTTACGAAAGTGATACACAAAAAAATAATACAATGTAGGTGCAAAACACGAATTCAGCGAGTGTTGAAAACAATGGAAATGTCACGCCGTAACCAAGCCGTTACAAAATTTTAAATACCACTCAAGCGTTTGCTGAGAGAATTAGACAGGACGGCTTGAATGATTAGAGTTGGACGCCTCACGACCATTCATAAAAGGCAGTTGACTGTTTTACTCCGTTTCCACATCATTTTCGTGCGGCCATACCATCTGAATCAAAATAACGCTTAACTACAATGCATTTTCCCTTTTATCAAGCGAATAAATGACACAGAATCGATTTTTAAAATTTTGGAATCAAATTCGTGAAAAATTTTGGTTGATTTCAACGTGCGGGATTTTTATTTTCATTTCTTTATTTTGATTTATTTTGATTTGGGAAATTTAGGAGCTGGAAAATAATTTTTAATTTCAAATTTTGATTTTGCTAATTTTTGAGCGGGATTTCCAAAGAACTACTAATTAATTTGGTGTGGCCTGAATTAAAAAGCAAGCCAACTCGTCATAAAATTTTGATTGGGGCAAGCTTGCGGAGATGTTTATTTTCAATGAAACACATTACTATTTTACTATTTTGACGATTTTCACCAAAGTTCACGAGTTTGAGGAGTGATTATGACGTCATCATTATTTATTTATATCTGAAAAGTTTTGTTTTTTATTGCACGTCATTATGGGTGTTGCAACAGCAACAAATCATCATTCCATTAACAGTTTGATTTTTTTAATAATTTGGGGCTGATTTTTTTACCTACCCACGTCTACTCCTTTCATTTACCATTATAAATCTCTTTTTGATTTCGACAGTTGTTCAGGACTACATATTTCTTATAATGCAGGGTGCTTCGTGCATAGCAGGAAAGGCGTGTCATATCAATACATATTCGTACTGACTACTATGCATTTATGAGAATATTGGATATCGGTGTGTTATGCTTTCCTCTATTTAATCTCTCAATTTGCCGTTTAACTTCAGTGATGTTGAATTTGCGTGAGGTAGTTATAAATAAATATATCAGACTGGACGCAATATATTAACACAAATTGTCTTAAATTTTTATTTATTTGCCATTTATCTTCACTTACGCTGGATTGGATGTAAAAGAAATGTAGTCAGAATTGTCTGACATGAAAATTTACCGTGCGTGTTATAGAA
This sequence comes from Modiolus philippinarum, assembly GCA_002080025.1. NCBI lineage: Eukaryota > Metazoa > Mollusca > Bivalvia > Mytilida > Modiolidae > Modiolus > Modiolus philippinarum. The sequence continues at coordinate 109,803 of MJUU01010294.1, read as the reverse complement.
ATTTACTGTTTTTATCAAAATTTTAACACATTAAAAATACCGAGGCTTCATTCCGTGTATGGCACTCGGTAGATGTCCTTGGTACTGAATTTGGCTTCCTATTTCGATTTATTTGCTAATGAGTACTTATTTATTACAACTTTTGGATTATGACCTTCCATGTTATTTGATTTTAATGCTGCTGATGAGAGGTTACTTCTTGAAACACGTGTACAGCATAACGAAATTTACTGTTTTTAATGCAACTGCGGTATTTTTGTCTATAAACATATAACACACTAGATGCAAAAAAGCAGTTGCTTTCAAGAATTTATTTTCCCAATAAGAACTATACAGATTATCTAATAACTGAAAGTTGTGTTTATTTAGTAGTTCTATGTTTACTTTTGATACGTTATGTCTTCTAGTGTCTGCATTGTCAACGTAATTATGTTTACTTATGTGCATTAAACTATTTACTTTTCCATAGACTTTTAAGAATTAAAATTTGCATTGAAGATCTATTGTCTAGGGAATATTTAAACAACAGAAAAATAAACAAAATTTGCTATCTAAATTATTGGTCTCTCAGCCAAGGATACTCATCCTTCTTATATATTGCTTTATTCTAATATGGCTTCCTGTATTAGCTTTGTAAATAGAGTCATGTTATAATACCAATATAACACTCTAAGCACATGCGCAAAAGATGCATAGTTTCTGTTGCATATTTTGAATCTATTTTTTATTTTAATTGTCAAAATCATCTACCATCCACTAACAACTTTTTAAATTAAATTTTTTTCCGAAATTCATTATGGATTTTTTTTAACTTGAAAAGTCAATGTTCGGGACAAATTTTGATTTTCCTACTTGTGACGTCACAAATAACATCGTAATGTCCGGTTTGTAAGCAGCGTCGGTTGGAAAGTTTGAATGGAGATTAAGAGGACCTGAGGCATTTTCTACAGTTAAATAAGCAATTTCATCAAACGAAAGTAAGTTTTTGTTGTATTTGTGGAAAGTTTTTGTCCGTGTATTTGTTTATCAAAATCAAAATGTTACGGAACCATTAGATAGTCGCTGCTCGCTTCGGGTATAAAATGGGTGAAATTTCCATATCAGAATCGAAATAAATCATACCCGCCAAATACTATATTGTCATTATAACATGGGCTTTCGTTGTTTTTGCATATTTTACCCCTCGCTAACGCTCGGGATAAAATATTTACAAAAACAACTCAAGCCCATGTTATAATGACAATATAGTATGGCGGCCATGTTTTATTTCTTAATTTATACATGACCTTTTCGTACCTTTGTATAGAAATATACTGACTTAAAATCATTCAAAAGAGTATAGTTTTGCCATGTATTCGAAGAAACTTTGCCCCATGTACATTTACTCAATATCTTTCATTGCTTTTTAAGTTCAAGTCGAACTAATTGAACGCCATCTGGTGCTGTCTTGTTTTGAAAATTTCTGATGACGTCCCTTTCTATTGTATGACGTTCTTGGGGACGTAAAACACCTGTGGTGTCACCCTAACAGGGAGGATTTCGTCGACGAAATTTTTTATAAACGGGTAACACAAATTGCCTCTTCTTATTAAAAAACAACACAATTGGCTCAAAAGGAATAAATAATGAATGGATATTGAATAAATGGACATGAGAAAAAGTCTCTACAAACACACGGTACTGATAATTTTGGAAAAAAGCTTTCATCGTTGTATACAACAAAATCGTCAAAAAAAGAAAGAAAAGAAAAGATAATGAATGGATATGGAGGAAATGCACATGAGATACAATCTCTACAAAAACATGGTACGGATAGGCAATGGAACATCGCTTTCACCGTCGCTTATAACAAAAAAAATAACAAAGATCATAGTTTGGTGAGATAGTCGCCATGTTTTTATGGAATAATGATACTTCTAAGAAAAGCTTTATTGTCCGCTCCATTTATCAGAATACACAGACCAAGAACTATACAACTTTCTTTTTTCAGACCTAAAAAACGATGCACACGGCATAGTCAGCGCATAAAAAACCGCCTTTATAAATCAAATTTGTGAACATCAAAAATCAATTGAAAAACATCGGCAACTTATAGAATTGCTTTCTCTAAATATCATATGAATGAAGTCAAAATTTTATGAGTTTGATATTCAAAAACATCTTTGAGTTTCTGGTCTTCCAAACGTTTAGATTTTATCTGCACTGAAGAGACAAGTTGTCGAAATGCGCATATGCAGAATTTAAATTCACAGTAACTTCGGTATTTAGTTATTTGCATAGCATTGACGGATGATTGATTAATGTTAGAGATTTTAGATATTTCTAAATAGAAAATAAAAGATTCAGTACATTTTCCAGTAGCTGTAATAAGAGGAAGATGCCTGTCATTTTAATATCACATCATGTTAATCATAGCTATTCCTCGCGACTTCTGAACTGTTCTTTTTAAAGTTGATATTCCCCAAACTATTTAATTGTGTGGTTTTGAAAGTGGGGAATTCAAAGAGGTACTGTCTGTAAATAAAGCACAGACTTCACATAGAAGCATGGTGTTCGAAGTTGAAAACTTTGAAGAATGTAAAATATTTGAAGGTGGTTTTGTAGTTGCTATTTTCAGGGATATAATTTTAAAGCAAGGAAAACTCCAAAAATCACGCTTCAGGTGTGTTGATATAGATAGACTGTTTTCAGTCTATACATGTACTTTCGTAAAATTAATTATATCGAATTAATGCTTCAAGTGCAAAGTATGTTTTTTGCCGAAATTGCAATGAACATTTTTATTGGCAAAAAAAAAACGGTCTTGCAATCATTGCAAAAATGCAACTATTTGTATTATTGTTGTAAAAAAGCTATGATATCGAATATTGGCAATAGATCATGCGCCCCTGGCGGATCCAGACTTCGAAAAAGGGGGTTCCGATCGGGTTCCAGGCGATTTTTTCCACTTTTGTCAATTTTTACTTAAATTCTGCATGAAATTTCAAACATTTCCAGAAACAGGGGGATTCCAACCCCTGGAACCCTCCCTCTGGATCCACCAATGTGCGTTTAATTGTTTAAATGCGAGATTATTGCGCGTATTTGTTTCATTTATTTGCATATTTTTATTTGTTCTGTGTTTTATTAATTGCAATTATTAAAAAATTTTAATTGCCGGGCGAAAATAAAAATTAAAATAATGTGACATAAATGTTTAGTGCAATAAAACGGTATTTCTCGACGAGAAACAAGTTACATAAAATATTAAAGTCTGTAAAAATAACATTTTGCATGCGTTGATACAACCGAATGAACATTGTCACCGGAAAAAAACTAGAACTGGTGTAAATAATGGATAAACGCTTTGAACTACAAAGTCAGTCAACTTATTCCACAATTTATAGTGCCAGATATACATGAAGGACTCCTGCTAAGATACTGTTTGTGCAACTCTCTTTATTCGTATCGACATCGGCAAACGTGATCCTTGATGTTATGAAAAACTAGTATTTTTCTGCATAAATTCGTATCTTTGAATGCATTTATAGAAAAATGGAGCACGGTGACCTGCCAAAATTTTTATATTTTTAAAAAGCTCAGGACTTCTGCAGTATTGTGTTAGTTTTTTGAAAGACTGTGGGACGTTAAACTATTTTTAAAACAATATTTTTCTAATTTTGTAGCCGTCAAAAACCCACTTTCCATATATATATGCATTTGTAAATTTAGGCCAAACTGGATGATTTTCAAACCGCTCGGAAACAAAAACGAGCAAGGGTACCCCATTTTTCTTTTTATATTTCAATGTATCTCAATCTTTGCAATGATAGTGCAAAAAATCAGAATTTTGTAGGACATCGTCAATTACTTCGATTTGACCTTAATTTTCATTCTCATTGCGGCGTAATGACGTCGCGACAGCGCAAATAAAAAAGGCCGTATTTTGTCAGCATACGACGTTTTTGGAGAATTATAGCGAATTTTTCACATCTTTGGAAAGCTTAAAACATATTCTACAATATATCAGTTTTTTAGAAAACTGTAGGACATCTGTCTATTTCAGTTTACAAGTAAACAGTATTTTAAGATAACGATTTGTGGTTTTTCCCTATATAACCAGCTTAAATAAGACATTATTTTGGGGAATTTCAATCTCTCCTAGATAAAAAACGAGCCTGGGTACCCCCATTTATTTTTACATATTCTGATGCATCTCTGTTATATGTATAAATATACAAAAAATCAGAAATGTGTAGGACACCTTCAATTAGTTCAACTTGACCTTAAGACTGGAGTTTGTCTCTCCAGCGGTGTGGAGTTAGTGAATTCTCTCTTTATTACAATTATGGAGTTATAGTTCTTGAGATAATTTTTCATACAGATATACTATCATACTTTGCAATTTATAATATTTTTTCAATTTCAAACGTTATTCTGATCATCTGTTTATAGTGCCCACATCTCACTATTTTGTAATGGCAAGTCTTATCGCAATCGACTTGATGAGTGACATTTGTAATTGTCCACCAATTTTAAAGACTAGTATTTTTGTCGGCAACTTATGACAGTGATTATAACAGCACTCTGCAAGTATAGGGTTAAAAAACAACGGCAGTAGAATACCGAAGGAACAAGGGAAGCGAAGACTGCAAAAACCGAAATCCAAAGACATGTTAAAAACGGCAATAGGGAAAAACAAGAACATGTTTTGTTAATGATCCAGCGTCAATAACCAGACAATCTATGGTTGCTTGTTTATACAATGTATTCGTACAGATTTTGTCTCTTATACATTTACTCCATATCCTTTCATTCACCATTATATACATTTGTAATAGGGGAAACCCCAGAAGACAAACAGAACAGAGACATAGATACAAAATACAAAATTAAAGTGTAGTTCTTCATTTTACTTTTTTTAAATCAATAAGAATTTTCCGGAAGAAAAAAAAACTAATAAGAGAAAGAAGAAAATAAAAAAATATTGAATACAAAATGAACGAACCGAATTTGCAAAAATCAAATTCAGCTGAATATTATAGTCAGATGATCTTATCTCACACTTTTACGAAAATTTATATTTTCAATGCAAATGAAATAAAAAAGATAATTATATCGAATGGTTTTAATAATAGCTTTTTAAATAGATGACCATTGTTTTTATATCACACATAATGACTGTTTACTATATATACTATATTATTACAGCTTCATTAAAAATGTTCCTTTTAATTGTATTACCTTCCAGAAATTTACAATGCTTTGAAAATATAAAACATCAAATATCTAGATTATGCCTTCGTACGAAACCCTGATGGTTCAAAAATATTGTGGTTTTTGGATGTAGGTCTGAGAAGAAAACAAGGTTCAAAATATGGATGTCGAATTAGTATGTAATAGTTTTTTTTTATCTACATACTAATACATTTATGATATGGTTTAACATAAATCCCATCTGTATGACTTTTTCTTTATAGGTGAGAATTTCTAAAATAAAATCTACAATTCTACACCACTCAAGTAAAAAAGTGTAAAATGTTTTTGTTTTTGTTTTCGTTTTTTTTTCTTTACTTTTACACCCATGCTTCACATGGTGTCTGTCGTTTGTCCGTTCGTTTTTTAATTTCCGTTGTAGGCGACAACTCCTCCTAGACAACTAATGGAAATTCACTGATTTTCACAGTATGTTAATTGCACATAGTCATTGTACGGTAACTATACACAACAACATAAGAAACGCTCCACTAACGTGTATTTCTATATACCATAAAATTCAACAGCAAACATCTCTATAAATACTTGCTGGAACAACTTGAAATTTTTACACATTGTTTCTTTTATAACAAAGTCAAAAGTTTGAAAAAATGGAACTTTTTGGAATTTTGAATTTCATTTTCTCAAAAAACCACTACACCACTCAAGGAAAAAAGTGTAAAATGTTTTTGTTTTTGTTTTGGGTTTTTTTCTTTATTTTTACACCAATGCTTCACATGGTACCGTAGTTCGTCCGTTCGTTTGTTAATTTCCTTCGTAGGCGACAACTCCTCCTAGACCATTAATGGAAATTCACTGATTTTCACAGTATTTTTAGTGCATATAGCCATTGTACGATAACTATACTCAACAACATAAGAAACGCACCACTAACGTGTACTTCTATGTACCTTAAAATTCAACAGCAAATATCTCTCCAAATACTTGCTGGAACAACTTGAAATTTTTACGCATTGTTTCTCTTATCACCAAGTCAAAATTTTGAAAAAAAAAATGGAACTTTTTGGAATTCTGAATTTCATTTTCCCAAAAAACCCTTTCACCCAAAAATGCAAAAATTGTTGAAAAGGGTGAATTTTGAATCTTTTGTGCTCCTACCTGTAAGATTTGGTAAAAATATACTGTTTTTGTAAATTTTGGCAACACAACTTCCAAACAGGCTCATTCTGAGGAAAGCAATTCTCTGACTTGTGTTTTCTCACACATTCAACAGAAACCGTTGCTGTGACTTGAAAATGACAATTTTTTTACAAAAATTGACTTTCTTGTTCTGGACATTTGAAATTAAAAAAAAACATAAAAATGGCTGACGTAGCTAAAATATCTAGGAAGCCAGATAATATTTAAAAAGTGGTGCGTTTGTTGTGTTGCTCAGTATATCTTAAGATTTTATTTAATTTTTTTTAACGGGGGATGAAATGAAGAGCAGAGTTATTTAAAAGTGGGCTTTTCTAGCTTGAAGTAAAATTTGGAATTTCTAAGATGTTATCAAATTCATAAAATAAAGGCCTTTCTTAACATCGTTAACATCATTTTGCAATTATTATTTCTCCCTAGGATGAAAAATAAAGTACTTTTACCAAATCACATAATTAAAATCATAATATTTATACTTTATTGGGTTTTTAATGAAGGTAAACTATAGTAGTATAATGACACTTAAATCGGACCAGGAGTGATACCAAGAGTCTGAGACTTCATGACACATTAGCAGCAAACCTACCTTCATTTCAGTCGTTTTCAGTTTTTGTTTTTGGAAAAGTCGAGATATTTTATAAACCAATACTGCTGAGCATGTATCAAAATTTTACTTTCCCGTATATAATACAAAAAATACCGAAATCTCAAAAAAAGCTGTAAATTTCGTAATGCTGTACACGTGTTTCAAGGAGTAACCTATCATCAGCAGCATTAAAATCAAACAATGTGGAAAGCCATACTCCAAAACTAGTCAGAAAAGAAGTACTCATTTCCAAAAATATCGAAATAGGAAGCCAAATCCAGTACCAAGGACATACACGGAATGAAGCCTCAGTATTTTTAAGTCGTTAGAATTTTTATAAAACCAGAAAACTTCTATAACACGCAATGTAAAATTCTAATGTCAGACAAGTCTGACTATTGGGCTGGTGAATACCCCGGGGTATTTTCAGTTTATATGTTCATACAGGTATCAATGATTTGGCTCAAACAGAAATATATTTAAAAAAATACACTTTTATGAAATTAAAAATGCTACCCAAACGACCTGTAGCATTAATTAGGGTACTTGAATTTTTCTAAAAATTTTGATGGGTTTTTCATTCTACCAAAAGGGAAAATGTGAACTTTCAAATAAACGTTTATAGGTATTGAATCAAACAAGAGATTTACTCACAAGGACGCGTGGTGTCTGTATAAAATCACCCCGACGGCCGGACGACGGAGGGGTGAGCTTATACAGACACACCAAGTCCGAGTGTGATAACTAGGAAAAATTAATGTACATGTGACAAAAACGCACACGATACATAGAAAACTCCAGTTTATTAAGGGCATGGCTCTTATTCCTGTCTACATCTTGATTTACATCTCAGCAAAAATATTAAATGAAGAAAAACCGATATACATCCTTAAAATTATTTCAATGCTTATAATGATAAAATAAAATTCCGAAGTTACTGATAATTTTATTTCTTCAAATGCGCATTTCGACAACTTACGTCTCTTCAGTGCAGATCGAATCAAAACATTTGGAAATCAATAAACCAAAATACGTGTGAAAGCTGATTGATAACAAATAACCAAAATGCTATAAATATAAAAGCCAAAGTCAGCTAAGGACAGAGCTATACACGATTGAGATACTCCTTAGTTTTGAACAAAAGGATGAGTGGCAGTAAGACCCATTTTTGGCCCAAGATATACCATGAAACTAAAACTATACAAACAGACGTCTTATGTTCCTGAAACATTGAACAAATATAGGGCTTTATGAAAATGATAAAGCTTTTTTCCATATCAGTTTGATTCTCATGATAATCAGTTAACTCAAAAGCTATATTTTTGGAAATAGTCAGAATTTCATAGATATTTGCTGTGTTTTGCACATTTTTGTGCTTTGAAAAATATGGGCACATCTGAATAACAACTTCATATTTAGTCAAAATGTGTAAAATGGTGAATTACATCATTTCTGAAAGTTTGAAGTTGTTGATTGCATGTGCCCCATGTTCACTTGAAGAAAATTTGCTTTGAGAACATTCAAAATTGCAGATTTTCTGATTTTCTTTCAAAAAGACGGCTCCTTGTGATGTCACAATAACGTCAAAATGAAAGGAATTCGTATTATTATATGTTTTCTTTGTAGCCAGATGTAATAGTTAATATTTCCCATAAATATCACACTATTTTAAACAACTTGATTTTTTTGGGCCAAATATGGGTCTTATTGCCACTCATCCTTTGGCTAAATTACAAGATTCAAATTCAAATCGGTTTGTGGGTCAGCACCGAAGTACTGACTACTGGATTGATGAGAACCCTCTGGGACTAACAGTCCACCAGAACAGGCATCGGCCCAGTGGTTAAAATAAAATACCGAAGTAACCGCTAATTTTATTTCTGCAAATGTTCATTATAATGTCATTAAATAAATATATTATACTATAATAATAATAGATATATCCTTATTATGCCCAACAACGATTCTTTCTATACGATTCTTTAATCGGTATTTCCAACGAGTTCGTTGTGTAGTAGGAAAGGTATACGTCTAGTAAAAGACGACCCTGGTTCGAATCCCAATATGAATAATGTAATTTTTTCAAGGTTTTAAAATCTTATCTTTGAAAGTCTGGCCTTGACAAAAATAAAAAAAGTTAAAATATCCTTTGTTCTAAGTGGTTTGAGATTGTTGGGGTGATCCGACTCAGAACAAAAGAGCTAGGATGTAAAGTTTTTTAAAATAGCCAGAAGATGTGAACAGATCTGTCCCCAATTTTAAGTACCCCCAAAATGATGTATAATCACTAACTTCTGTGCCCATATCGAGTTTCAGTTGAAGAATGAATATAAAAAAAATTGTGCAATAAGTATTTTATTACAAATACTATATGTGCAAGATATCATTCAAAAAAAGAAAAGATACATTGTATTGATTATTTAGGGATGTTTTGTAATTAACATCATCAAAGCTAATGTAGAACATGATATCCATCACTTTGTTCTTTGTAGACCTAATAGAGTGTTAATCTGTTTTAAGAACAGTTTTCAGCCTAATGAGTTCATTAATAAGAAAACGTTGACATTATCTCCACATTTTCTCTTCTGAAAAAGTCAACCAAATAAAGAGCAAATGTTTTATGTTAAATATATTTGGTAAAAAGGTTTGTAATGATGTAAAATACATTGACATAGGAACACCGAAGGAAAAAAAACAAAATATAAAGATGGGGATTACAAGCCAAACATTTATTAAACCAGGCACTAGTGAAAGTGTGACATAATTACACTTATGAGAATGAAATTTGTTTTTATGAAATTGTACTATTTCAGTATGAAATTTTAAGTTTGCTGCTTCATTTGGATGATTTATCCTTATGTGAGGAAATAAAGTCATTATACCTTGGAAAAGAATTGAATACAATAATATAAATATACTAAACATATTTGCAAACCGATATCAAAGTAACAAGAAAAGGGGAAAATTCAAAAATCGAAATCCCCAAAAATACGGCAATATATCTAATTGTGACAAGACAACAAAAGTATTACAAATGTTAATGAAAAATCCATAGCTTGACAATAATTCGTGGAGAAAAGACACTCTGGCAATATTAAGCTTTAAAAATGTCAAACTTTTCTTGAAAAATATCAATTCCTTTGATCATAGTATTTTAATTTTTAGGTATTGTTACTTCTCTCTTGTATATACTTTTTAAATTATAATTTAACATATAAGCTGATTTCAAAACCAAAGTATGACAATTCATGTGAATACATTGGATAATTAGAAACTGAATATGTCTTTGTATCAGGATTTATTTTTAGACCAGATTAGAAAGGAATAAATTGCTTTGCTTTTCCAAATTGTAACTACAACACATTGATAAACTCCATATATATTTTGTCTCTCATGCAGGGTGGAGTCCGTAAAAATATTCCCTGTGTGAGAGATGTATTCTCTATATATATTTAAATTATGGTGTATTTGTAGTGGAGAGAATTTCTCATCTGGATAAAAAATCATTCTTTCAATTTTTCGATTTTTTCGTAATCTCCAAGAGCTATTCTGACCACAAGTTTATAGTGCACTTGTTGCATGATTTTATTGTGTCAAGTTCTCATTTAATTGACTCGATAAGTGTCCATGTTGTGATTGTCTTCTATTAGTTCATTTCGTCGAGTAACGGAAAACCCCGATTGTAAGACAGATTGATTAAATGGTTATTACCCTGCATCCATAAGTAAGCAGAAACATGGACGGATTAAAAACAACGCTCATGATAAACTAGAAAATTAAAGCCAAATTTGTGGAAAAAAACGTTTACAATTTCAATGTATTCCATTAAAATTGTCTATCTAACTATGAAAGATACCATTCATTTAACTGTTTTAAACTCCACAATAAAGTAAAACTGCGTCATGCAGAACCTCAATAACTTATTTAGTCAAATTTCGTAAAACAGTAAGATTCATTTCACGAAATGACTACATATTCCAATTTAGTCAGCTGTCGACATTTTATTTCTGTCATTGTCGCTATAAAATTCTAATTGGTATTTCATTGTTACTCGCCATGCATGTAAATCAGTTAAACCACTGTTACATAACATTAATGCCTCCCTTTTTTATGTTGGCTACATGAGCAGTAAATAACACTCTGTGGAATTATTTAATTCTACTCATTCATCCTTGTCAATCTATTTTCGTTAGTGCTTGTATTATGACATTTCTACATTTAACAGATGATTAATTTCAGTAGTAGCAAACTTGTTTTATTTTTTTAGAATTACAGTGCATATCAGCAAGCATCTTGTAGATCCAAGGAAAATATGCAAAATACAAAGCTACACTAAACCGAGGTAATGAAGATGGTCGTTATCGAATTTAAAAACATGCGAAAGACAAATATTATGAAAAACATGCGAAAGACAAATATTATGTGTAGAGCCGACTGAAAACCCAAATGTAACACAACATCAGCAAAGAACAGGTGTCATGCCAACTATTAACCCTAAATAATAAAGACTTATGATCAATTTAACTTGTAAACGTTTTGAAGATTTTAAGACCTTTGCACGATGGGAATTTCCTCACATTAACAAAATTATTTAAATATTGTAACGTTTCAAAATAAAAAAAAATACAATATATAAAAAAGACACAAATATTCCATAAAATCAGTAAAGGACAGGGACCATTTCAATAACAAATGTTAATCGGAAATAATGTAAGTTTTTGTGATAATGGTGTACAGCTTTGCACGAGTACTTAAAAAAATATTTAAATACTGAAACGTATGGAATAAGTATCGATTTATGTTGATATTGTTCAGATAGGGCAGGGTATTCGTTGTTTACCTAGTGAAGCCACATGTGCAATCACCAAAATAAATGTAGTTGAATAAAATTTATCATGTCTCTTCAATGCGCATAAATATAGAATATAAAAGTAGTACCGTTCAAAGACAAAAAATTAAGCCTTTCGATCTGCATGATTAAAAATTAATGACCTTAACCTCTCAAAGCAATGCCAAAATAGCTGATTAAAACAATTTTAAGAGGATATTCCTAAAGTTTCCTAATTATCTAGACTTTAGATACAGTAACTTTCTTCAAATTGTCGTTTTAAGGACTGTTAAATGTTCTATATCTTGTAAATGGTTAAATTTAATGTAGATGTAGATTGAAGTCAAAATAATTTGCAATTTTAAGAACAATTTTTGTTCACGAGATGTAGACAAAATGCAATTATGGTGTGATAAAATCTTTATTACAACGAATTCTTTTCAAAAATCTAATGCTTAGCGTATAAAACAGATAGAAATGTCAATTGCTTGAAAGTGTTTGGAGGCATTATTTCGCTAATATATTTCTTGCATGAACAACTCCAATCAATTATCAAATTCTTTAAACTATGGATGAAGAGGCACAACTTTTAATTGCATCGCAACAAAAATTCAACAATATTATAAAAAAAAATGGTTAGTATTCGACATGTTTTGATTTGAGATGCATTGAGCTGACAAACTTGCAAAAACTACATTTTCAGTAACTTGAAGTATTGTGTTAGGTGTTGCCACTAAGCCCATACATATTTTGAATTGTTTCAAACAACGGATATTGTTAGTATTCATCAGCAAGTAGCTTGTCAAAGTTAATATTTTTTCTCGTGCAAAGAACTCTCTTGGCCTTATAGTTTAGGTCCTAAGGGTTAATGTTCTCTATTAGATTAATATATCTGTTGATTTTTCTGGTTTTTATTTGGGAGAATATGCATTTAGGGACTAACAGTCTAACAGTAGAGGTATATCGATCAAGTTGCAATAAATAACTATGTAGAAAAATACCTGTCTTTACATTTACCTTAACTGCTATGCTAGATTTTAAACTTCTTAGTTAAGAATTTAAGAGGTCTAACAAATTATACATAGGACTTGCACACACTGTACAATTGAACTTTAATAATAGAATTATGGGCATTATCGATTCCGACAAATTAATTGTAGAAATGAATATTGTTTTTATTTTATAACACACTCAATATTATTAAAATTGTTTTTTGCTGAACATATTTTTTAAGTGAAAAAAAAACACCGAAATTGAAGTAACTTTAGCTCTTTGGCCATTTCTACAATTCATGATTCTCCAGTACATACGATTAAAATGAAAAAAAATTGGAACACAGTAAATCAAAACTTAATTTAAATACAATCTTGAAAACCTAAAAGTAACACAAACATCTGCTCCTTTGCATGGTTATAAGATCCTTAGTGTTGTCATCTCTGAACTTGAAATATTTCAAATATTCAAATTGTTGGTGTTTGGACACATTAATGGATAAAGTGAAGAATATGAACACAATTCTGGTACTACCAGAATTGTACAATTGTGGTAGAAATAAGTGTACCAGAATTGTTCACTTTATCCCACATTAATATTACTAAGCTGAAATATATATGACAGAGGCCCCTTGATAGATTGCTAGTCAAAGATGGTATACTTTTTAAATGTACTTTAGATTTGTTGCAAGATGTTAGACATGTAACATTGGCGGATCCAAGGGGGGGTCCGGGGGTTGTAACTCCCTTTTTTTGGACAATCATGTATTTTTAATGAATATCCTGATGTTTTACTAAGAAATACCCCAAAATTTTTCGCGACCCGCTCCGCTCGGCGATATTTTCTGTCATTTTTTAATTGCAACCCCCCTTTCAAATTGCCTGGATCCGCGCCTGTGTAAGTTAAGACATCATTTTATACATAATGCATGGGACATGGCATGCAGAATTATAAATTCAATTCAATATTTTATTCTCACCACTTGTATTTAACAACATGAAATAACATATACAATGTACAATATACATGTACAATAAAAGACTACATATATACACAAATAAAACATATACAAGTGCCATTCTTAAAAGAATTACGAGAGACTCTGTAATGTTTAGTAAAACAAATTATACATAACATTAAAAAATCATTCTTATTATTAAGAATATAAAAAAGAGTTCCTTCTACTTAAAATATTAAAGCAGGTTTTGGCAACATTATAAAAACAGTCATCTGATTTAAAAAGATAGATGAATTTTTCCTCATCAGATAAAATATTAAAACCTATAATAAAATAATTAAGTGCAATTCAGATTCTGATGATTAAGTATTGGAAAATTAATTAAAGATATGGATATTCAATTATTAATTATCAACTCAACATTTTAAAAATTAATTTTTTTAAAAAAATAAAATATCTATCGATATCTCTCTTTTGTTGATATATTTGTTGAAAAGGGTAGTATTTACTGTCAAACTATTAATTTGCTTATATCGAAGTATTTATTCATGGCGCCTTGATAAGTACCTTTCTAATTGCTAAAAGTGATAATCAAAAAGATAAATCTGTTGGGACAATAACAAACTACTGAAGTTACTGTAAATTTAATTTCTTCGAAGCAATTTTGGCAACTTATATCTCTTCATCGAAGATATCGTTGACAACGTTAAATTATTTCTTTTTGAAAAAAAATGAGCGAAAAAAAACTATACTTACTGCGAACAATTGTGAAAGACAAACAGATAATCCACAAACTACATTATCCGGGACTAACATACTGTTTTTGTTCTCCAAACTAGAAAAATAAGTAAAAATGACTGTAAATGTCGAAAGAAACTCAATACCAAATGCACGGGCATTATCCAAATTATTTTTTACTCTAGTAACTCCAACATCATTCCGTAAATCGCTTGGAATTAATCCATATAAAATTGCTGCACCACATATAGATCCTATCATCTGAACTAATATGTAAAATATTCCACGAATAATTGTCAAATATCTCGTACAAAGAAGCGATATTGTTATAGAGGGATTAAAATGTCCACCACTTATTGGTCCTAACACTTTCAAAAGAACACCATTAACAAGTCCAAATGATAAAACGGAAGAGAAAAGTCTCGCAGAAACATCTTTATTCCATAGAACCGTACACCCGCACCCAAACAATACATACAACAAACTTCCTAGAAATTCGGCTCGTAGAGCTTTGCAAAACTTCTTAGAACAAAGTTCATCTTTGGTCGTTTTTAAACACTCTTTAATTCCCATCGTCTGTACTTCTATTGAGATCGAACGTCTGACAAGAAAAGTGTTATTGATTGTAGCTAGATGCTATTATATAGCTTATGAATCTAATATTTTTTTTGTTTCAGCTTATATTGTGGAAAATGACATTTCAAAAGCATTATATAGTAATTATTTGAAAATTGATAGCCTAATTAGAATTCAAAAGACTAATGCCATAAAATAGTCATGCGTCTTTGAGTTTCGACTGTGAGAGTTAATGATTTGATCTGAGAGTTAAGTAAATACAAGGACATATGCATTGATTGAAAATCATTGGATAATTTGCTTTGTTAACTTATATAACAGATGCGAGTTCCATAGGAAAACCTTTTTCGTTCAAACGGTTAAATCCAAGACTGGAATATGGATAAAGGTATGGTTTTATGGGTAAAGGTATGGTTTTCATAGTAAAAGTTTTTTAAAAATGGAAGCAATCAAACTAAGTGTATGATAGAACAAATGAAAATTATACAAGGCACTTACGTTTAAGGCTTAATTACCACCTGTTTATCGTTTAGTGTTTGTCGTTGTATTACAGATAAATAGTTCGAATGAGTAGCAAATAGACACCACACAGTTTAAAGTATCTTGATCGCGCCAGAATGTTGTTGGAAGAACGGGTTGTTGTAGATAAAATGTAGGGGCGTCTTTGGCCACACTGAAAACATCAATTACATTTGGTTATTTTTTCACTACTGGACCGATGTTTATGCTGGTGGACTGTTTGTCTCCGAGGGCATTAACCAACCCAGTAAGCAGTACTTCAATACTGGCTCAAAAATCTTTTTTGGGGAATTTTCAATATCTTAACTTTTCTTTAAAACTGAGAAGTATATCCCCCTCTTGCCTAACTCTGTCCTTAGCCGATTTTTGCTTTTCAATTTTGATCCTATTAGTAATTCATTTTCGGTTAATTTTTGCACATATTTATGTTAAGGATTTTCCAAAGTTTTGCTTTTATCTGCACTGAAGAGATATTAGATATCGGAATTACCATATGTAGAAGCGAATTCTTATTAACTTCGGAATTTTGTTATTCGGTTCAATTATTCTCGCAGGTTTGGTTATTGGTCTGGATGTTGCAAATGCACTTCACAACAGCTATGACTCTATCCCTATTCCTATTTTTGATGAATTCCAAAATATCTTTTTGTGATGTTAAGGGAGTGAAGAGTTTTTTTACCATTACAGAAATGTATGTTGAATACAGACAGGATAAACCTTTTGCTTCCTCTATTTGACTTTTGTCGTCACTTCATAAACCCATTTATCACATGTTAGAAACTAGTAAAATCCCTTTGCCTCAGTTTCTGTAACATTTTTAGATATTATCTTATTCTTCTTAACCAAAAATTAACCTGAAATTATAGATTCCATTTATTTCCAACAATCACTGTCATTTAAATAGAAAGCATGTAATCTATATTACATGACATGTATAATAATTATGATAGTTTGACTTCATAATTTTACACTTCACAATTAGAAAAGAAAATTCCCACATCTCAAGCCAATGAAATCTTTATTCAACAGCTTTTTTTATTCTACTTGTTTGTTGATTCTCGTCTATTTCTTTCATTAATGGTTGGTGTTATTATAACCCGTGTCTAATTTTCATTTGTCATGTTTTTATTATTTTTAGTGTAAAATATTTGATTTAACGCCAGCTTTTTGTATGGGAACATTTTCATCCATTTTTTATGTTACCTATTTCGGTTTTAATTCTCAATATATTTCACAATTAAAAGGAAGCAAAAATGCATAAATCGTCATTGATGGAGAATATTGTTATCTTTGATTGGACTGTTTTCTTTCATTATCAATGTAAAGATTATGTTAACCGACAAAAAGAAGGTGTGTAAGCATTTGAATAGAGAAGAAATAAGATGAAAATAATAACTAAATACCGAAGTTTCTGTGAATTTACTTTCTGCATATGCGCATTTCGACAACTTATGTCTCTTCAGTGCAGATAAAATCTAAACGTTTGGAAGACCAGAAACTCAAAGATGTTAAAAAACTGATAGAGAACAAATAACCAATATGATCTAAATGCAAAGCCAAAATCAGCTAAGGACAGAGCTTTGCGTGAGGGAGATACTCCTTAGTTTTCAACAAAATTTACAAAAATTAGATATGGTAAGGTTCCAAATATAATCGGCTTTCGGGTCAGCACCGAAGTACTGACTACTGGGCTGGTGAATACTCTCGGGGACTAACAGTCCACCAGCAGTGGTATCGACCCAGTTGTAACAAAACAACGGCAGTAGAATACCGAAGGAACAAAGCACAAGATTACACAAATCAAAGTCCAGAGACAAGGCAAAAGCAAGAACACCAAAAGACGGAAGACCAAAGACACCACCTGCCCATAAAACACACGAACATTACATATACAACACACTAACAGTGTGAACTCTCATTAAACAAGAGTGACATCAGGTGCTCCGGAAGGGTAAGCATTTCCTGCTCTGTGCACAGCACCCGTCACACTGTCAGTGGTTCAATCCAGGGTAAAGTCAAAACCGGTAATGTCAAATCCGGGAAGACGCGAATCTAGCTGAAAATGTCAGTTTTTATTTGTGACACTGACATTTCATATCTATCTATGATGTCGTGGTGACGGCCATAGAATTCCTGAAGGGACGAAAGTAAGTAAGGCTGAACATATCCCTGACTCAGCAGTTTTTGTGACAGTGCTTTTACTCTTTCCACAATGTCACTGTATGTACTGCACGCTCTACAGTAACGAATTAATTGTGAAATATATACTTCATATGCTGGGGATGCAGGTATATTGCTGCAGAGAAAGGGAAAGTTCACAAATGGAAAGTCAAAATCATCATGTTTGTCATATAATCTAGATTTCAGACGTCCATGTTCGTTAATGTATAACAAAAGGTCAAGGTATGAAGCAGAATCGGGTGTATCGGTTGTCTCTTTTATTTCAAGTTCATTTGGGTAGATACGATGTCAATATTCTTTAAATCTTGGGTTATTAAGAGAAACTACATCGTCTATATATCTGAAGCTGAAATTAAAAGTCTGGGCTAGATGTTTTTGTTTCTGTTGTATCAGCCTTTGTAAAAACTTTGCTTCATACGAAAAAAGGAAAAGGTCAGCTAAAAGTGACGCACAATTTGTTCCCATAGGAATCCCTCTTGTCTGTCGAAAAACACGGCCTCCACATTCAACAAAAATGTTGTCGATCAAAAATTCAAGCATCTTAATCACGTCATTTTCACTGTATTTCTTGTTTGACTCAGTGTGGTTCTTTACAAAATATGTTTTATCTTTTCCTATTACCAGATAGGAATACCTGCGTTTTCCGTTTTTGGTACAGAAACATTGATGTATCAGATCGGAAATCACTGTTTTAAGTTTATTATGGGGAAGAGTTGTATAAAGGATAGAAAAATCAAAAGTTTGAATGCTATTGCAGTATGCGAGACTGTTTGAGGAGAGCAGTTCAAGGAGATCTTTGGAATTTTTAAGAATCCACATCTGATTCACGCCGCTCGTAGAATAGGCTTTTTCGCAGTAGCTTTTTAGACCATCTCTAACTGCAGTCAGTAAAGTGGTAAGGAGTTTGGATAATGGCTTAGTGGTGCATCTAATAACTAAATACCGAAGTTACTGTGAATTTATTTTCTGCATTAGCGCAGAAATAAGAGGGAATAACAGGAAACATCTACAATAACTAAAAATCAGCATGTACTATGGTACAATTTGCCAGGAAACACAAGGAAATCTGAGCAACCGGACTTGGTACAATAACAAATTCCTAAAATACAAGACACATTGCAAAAATAGGAAAATGTGAACAAACAGTTAAAGGAAGAACAAATACCTTAAAAAATTTTAACTGCGATTCAAAATAATTGGCATCCCAAGGTAAATAACAGTGGCTTCATGTGATACCTCTGGAAGGGCGCTACGTCGTGCTGCGTATACTGCATCCATCATACTGCCTGTAAGTCAATCTGGTGTAACGTCAAACCATCGGTGATGAATAATAACTGAATACGTATATGAGAATAACAAGCCCATATAAATGCAAATTCGTGGCAAAAACAAGTAATGCATCAACGTTTTTATCGCTGTTCTTCATCTTGAAGTCACCATGAGGCTTTGCTTACACCACATAGTGAATTCCAGTTTGACATTCGGTACCTGGTCTGCTTCTTCATAATATCAGTAATCCTTTTACTATGTCTCTCATTCGGTATTTAATTGTGATCACACGCAATGGTATTGATACAGTCAACAATTAAACAGATTGCTGGCATTCATAATTACAAAAAATGTGACCGGAATGGGTTCTATCACGGAATGTCAAAATAAATAAAATATTAAGAAACGTCTAGACAATATCAGAATATCAATCAAAGTCACTAGGAATACAACATGTTCCTCGAATCGCTTGCAATAATCTAAGAAAACGAGGTCATTTGTATGGATAATTGTTCAAATGTTTAAATTAGGAAAAAAGTGGTTTCCGTAATCTTGGGGCTGTTTACTTTATTAATAACCACAACATCATGTCCTCTTTTGAAATAAAGTAGAAATTGTCGCTCGGGTATAGCGTCTGGTACAAATTCCTGACGTCATATTATCATTTAATGGCTTTAATTTCCGGTTGTGAACGTCTCTCATACAATGTTCTGTCTAATGCTATTACTTATTTGTCTCCTGCGTCTTCCTGTTTATTCTATAAACGGTAACTCTTTTGTCTAATTAAACAGAATTTTGCTACATACGTGAATAGCAGCGCCTGTTTATCTGTAATCTGAAATAGGACTCTCGTCTCAATTTTTTTTTTCTTACACTTAAATGAACAAAATCAAAATTTTGTTTGGTTTATTTTTTTAAGTTATTGTAGCAAAACATCTAGAATAACATTTCAATAAAACTCATCGTTGATGGCTTAATTGGTGACTTCACCGAGAAGAACAACAATAAAGCGTTTTTCCACAGCTTGACTTTTTATAAATAGAGACTTTTGTCGCATGTGCATTTCCTCAATATCCTTTTATTATTTATTAAAAAGTGAATTTTTCCAACTCTCCACTTGAAGGATATTCGATTTATAGCCTCAAGGAATGACTTCCTTGAAAAAGCACTGATTTGAAGACGTACACAAGATTATAAGAGAAACATGATATGTGTTTCTTCAAATACATGGCAAAACAAAGCAACGGACTAACGCTTTTATTATTATTCTTCATCTTAAAGTCACCATGAGGTCTTCAACAATTAGCGTTTTTCATTCCTCATAGTAAGTTCTAGACGAATTCAAGCACCTGTTTGAGCTGAATTCATTTCCAGATGTCGAGTAATGCTGTACCTTTTGATCTTTTAATCTGGTCAGCATTTGTCATAACTATGAGCCACAACTGAACATTTGCAATGAAACAATGGCTCAGCAAAATCTACTTTTTAAGAAATGGAGTAAATGTACATGGGATAAGATCCCTATAAATACATGTTAAGATTTAGAAATGGAACAACTCTTTCATTGTTATACTTCATCTTGAGGTCACAATGAGGCCTTCAACAAAGAGCAAACACTCCTACCTCAAAGTAAGTTCAAGACGGCTCCTTGCACCGGTTTGAGCGGAATTAACTTGTAAAATTTTGAACAACACTAAATCTAGGTATCCATTTGTCATGGATGCGGGGTCGTCAACAAGCATAATGTATAGGGCAACATACTCTTACAAACACTGTCATCCGTTGCCCTACAAAATGACCAACAAACAATATAACATACAACATATAAACGATCACAGTTATTATTAAAAATTAACATATGCCGAAAAAAATTATCGTGGATACGTTAACAAAAAAGGAGAATTTAAGTCATCTACCAAACATCAAGTCATTATTCAAGGCCGTCATAATTTAGGAAAACTTTTCTTTCCTGACATGTGAAAGTTACATTTGTCTTTTTGTCCTTTAGATTTCAGCTCTGTTCGGTGGTTTTGTCAGCACCTGCATTTATAATGGCAATAAGCTTAAGTCTTATAAAATTGGAGAATCAAAAGACATGGCCCAAAGTTGATCTGTAACTCATCAAAGTAAACTAAAGTAGAATATATAAATTTCAAAAATCTTAAATGTTTGCAAAAATTATTGCAATTAAAAATTTTATCCAAAATATGTACTAAATAAAAATTAGTGTACAAGTATATCAGAAACTGGTCTTACTAATGTACAAGTATTGCAAGAATTATTTCCATAAAAAAATAAACAGATATGGAATAAATGAAGATAGGGCAAAATACCATCAAAAACTTCGAAAGATCAGACAAATGGAACAAAATAAAAGAAATAATAAAGCACTAAAAAGTGTGAACTCCTAAAATAACAGGAGCATCATCAGATGCTCCGGAATGGTAAGCATGACCTGCTTTACGTGTGACATTCGTCACACTGTAAGTGAAAAGTCCGATGAAATGCCAAATATGGTATGTGTCAATCTAGAAATATCAATCTTCATTTGTGATACAGACACATTGTAAAGATCAGTCAATTCTTGATAACAACCATAACACTCTTTAAGGGACAGTAGTAACAGTAAGTGAACATAGCCCTGGCTAGTAATCTTTTGAGATAGTTATTTCGTTCACGAAATAGACGTACGCATTACATGCATGACAGAGTTGTGAAATGGAGACTCCATATGCGGGAGATTTAGGTATATCACTACTCAAAATGGGAAGTTCACAATTGTAAATTAGCTTTCTGCAGATGGCCATTTCGACAACTTATGTGCGGAAAAAGTCAAAACATTTTGAAGTCAAGAAATGACTAAAAATGATAGGAACAAGGAAGTGATGATTACAAAAATCGAAATCGAAAGACATGGCAACAGAGAAAAACAAAGACAAAACAAAGACGTGAAACAGTTACAATGCACGGAAATTCAAAGCCGAAGTAAGGCACTCATAGTGTGTATTCCATGAAAACCGGGAGTAACACCAGGTGCTCCAGAAGGGTAAGCATGTCCTGCTCCGCTAACGGAGCAAATAATCAAAATAATCAAAATGATCTAAATTTTAAACCAGAATCAGCAAAGGAAAGAGCTTTGTATGAGGAAGATAACAACTTAGCTTAAAGTGAATTTTCTGATTTTAAAATTGCAATTCTCCAAATAAAATCGGTTTCCATGGCCATGGATTACTGGGTTGGTGAATGCACTTGGTGACTAACACTTCATCAGCAATGGCATCGACACAGCAATATATATAATAAATAATACAAATACCAAAGTCACTGTAAATTCAATTTTTTAAATGGCCATTTGAACAATTTATGTCTCTTCAGTGTAGATAATCAAAACATATGGGAGTCCGGACATCGGGAGAGGAATAATAGTTAAGTTGCTAGAGGACAGACAGATAACCAAGATGATCTAAATTGAAATCTAAATTGTTCATTCTGGAATGAATGTTTGTTGCGGATTAACAGAATTTTTGGAAATTTTCTGTGTAGAAACATAGCTGTTTCATTTTTCAATACATAAAATAAAATTTTTTGGAGTTACCCAACATGCATGAAAACACCGAGACTAGAATTGAATATATATATTTACATAGAAACAGTAGACAAACTGAATTTATAAGGGGATAACTTGTAAAATTTATTATGGATTTTGTTCATACTTTGCATATATTTTATATCATTATACTGTGTTTAAATAAAGAGCCGTTGAAATCAGAGAGATAAATGGTGAAATGTTAATTTCTGTAGTGATATGTATATGAAATTTTATCAAATTATCTCCCTTCCTTAATTTCTTTTTTCTGTAAATCCAGCAACAGATTAACAGTCCGTGTGTTTCAGTTCATCTTTATTTATCCAAAATATGGTAAAGTGATAAAGAACAAAGATTTCAAATTCTTTGCAACTTTCTTTCACTTAATATAATTATTTTGTTAGCTTTGTAAATGTATGAACTAAAAATGAGCAAAAATATACAAAAAGGGAGAAATAATAAACGAGTTTCCAATTGGTTAATTTTCCCGGAAAATTTTGACGTCACGATATAGATTTTGGGACGTCACAATGTTACGTGACGAAATTTACTCCGATTGACTAGTTCATTCATAAAATGGCATAGGAAATTGGTCTTTACAATGAAGACACATTAACTCTTAGGCTTTTTTTGTTTGATACGTCATCTGTCTGTTGATATATTTATCTGGTATCACCACCATCATTTACAAAGTGTAAGTTTTATTTTGTACCATGATTCATTTAATGTAATTAGATATCCTGCATTAATTCTACTTTTTCATGTTCATATTCTAAGGTCTAATTTCTGAAATACCCCACATCTGAATAATTACAAACATCAGTTTGACATAGACCATAGGGTAATGATACAAACAAGTTATAACCCATTGAGCACACACCCTCATGGTTTTGACTTTTACATATATCAAACATTCCTTGGGTAACCAACGATGAAAATGTATACTATTCACAAGTATTTATCATGCAATCACTGCCTTGGGAACATATGATGTCAGTGAAAACTAAAATCGGAAACAGAGGCGGGAACTGCAGACACTTACATCTAAGCTTTTGTTTATGTCATTTTCGTTAATTTGTGACATTATCCGTAGCTATAGTAACGCGTTTGTCGAAATTGCCGTATGCAGAAACTAAATTCTCAGTTAGGCGACGACCATTTGATTTTCATGCAGATGAGTGCGGGCAATTTTTGTAAAAGAAAAATAATATAATCTGGGTGCCAGTGCAAATAAATAATCTAATCATAATTGTCATGAAAATAAATAATTTAATTTTGATTTTTTTTCTTGCAAATACGAATAAATTATTTGATGTGACATTTGATGAAACTTGTAGTCCTCAATGGGGCTGGCATGTTCATGTACTCCATATCCTTTCAAAAAATATTTAATACAGGAGTTTGTCTTTTAATGCAGTGTGGAGTTGGTAAAACAATTCCCCGTGTTTGAGATGTATGCTATTTAGTTTTCTTGGATATGGTGTACTTTTACATGAGATTATATCTCATGTGAACACTTTGTTCAACTACTATTGTCTAAATATATGTAAATTTTAAAACCCAAGGTTTTACTCCCTCCATCGTAGTTTTTGCATCAGTTATATTTGATATTACTGATTATTCGGATTTCGTTTGGTTTTATGCATTTTAAACATTTTTTGCAATAATGGATTTCCTTTGTTTGGGTTCTAGTGCTGCTGATGAGGAATAAATTTCTGAAATGACCATACAGCTCATTAAAATTACTGCATTTGGAGTTAATATATGTGTTATGGTCTCATGTTATTTACTCCATATCCTTTCATAAAATAACTTTAATTTGGAAACTACAATTATATAAATGTAAGTAAATTTTGTTCCAAGGTAAAAAGCATCTTCGTCTTGCATAGCTATCTCATTTGTTGATTTTTTTTCTTTTTATTTAGATAGTATTTTTATTTGTGCTCTATCAGATCTTATACATCTTTCGGTTAACGGTCTTAAAATGTTTCGATTTGATTAAAAATTGTCGGAATGAGTACTGAAGAGTAACTTCAGTATTTAGTTATTTCTTTTCCTGTCCAGAGATTTATGCTAAAGCATCAAGCATATTCTACATCAGATTAGGCATTCGAGAAATAGATACCATTAACTCATTTTGGGATAATACTCTAGACCAAACACTAATTCTAATTATTCCCTAATGTAAAGATGTAGCAAATATCCTTTCACAATATTATGCAATTTCTCTTCGATTTTCACATGCGATCGGTTCAATTAAAAGAATTCTTATCTCTTCATCCGCAATTTGAAATAATGGAAGTTGTTCATGCAAGAAAGACAATAGCCGGGTTTTGCCTCCAAACATTTTCAGGCAATAAGCAGTTATATTTGCTTTTTTTTCTCTTATCGAAACTCTTGTGTACGAAGAACTCATGCTAATTAAAACTAAGTTAGCAGATATTTTTCAGTATATTCATTTTTAAGATTGATTAATATGGGGTCTAAAGTCACTTTCAGCAGTATTTCACCTATTTCATGACTGTCAGTTTTAGTGGTGGAGGAAGCCGAAGTGCTCGGGGAGAACCATCGACCTTGGGCAAGTAACTAACGTACCTTATCACTTACGATTGTAAGTCGAGTGCATCCTTTTTGTAACGTACACCGCAGTTGTGACTACAGTGGTTGTATAGGTAGTAGAACTACCTTAACCACTCGGCCACTAAGAACCTTCTATTTTTAAGAGATCAGGTACTCGAAAAATGATATATTGATCACAAAGCAATATTCTTGGACAAGTCTTGCCAGGACCTTACGGGAAAACATTATTCCTTAACGCATCAAAGCTCTGAGGTACCGGTGCATATAAAAATTGACACATACATAGTTTTAGTTCCCTGGCAGATTGTGGTATGTAGTTATAATTTTAAGCCATTGTAGCTGTTTCCTGTTATCCACTATTTTACATTCTAGGGTATCAGATAAAACTTCGGTTCACAAATAATTATGTTTTGATAAGAAAGCACTATACTTTAGCCCGTTTTCATAAACTTGCTGGAGACATTCATCTCTTAACGGATTAAAACCATCATGAACCTCTGGATATAATAATTGACACCTCCATTTCTAAAGTATCTAACAAAATGGCTAAATGGAAAATATTGAAAGAATAACGTTCTATCTGTACAATAAAAGCTGTTTGCAACATCGCTCTTTGGGTGGTCATCTTAAATGATTCTTCCTGAACTTAAAGTTTCTGTAGATGGCCATTTTGACACTTATGTATCTTCACTGTTAAAGAAATCAATTTCTATCACTGGATATAAAAGAAGATATAAAATCTGATAGAGAACATTAACCGATTGAGCCTAAAACGAACGCCAAAAATATGTTAAGAGAGGTCTCAGAACAAGAAAGATACTGCAGGTGACCAGTTTAGAGTATAGAACTACTTGCTGAAGAATATCCTTCAAGGAATAACAATCTAAAAACTAAATTGCCCTACAGGAAAAACAAAGCTAAATACTTCAAGCTACTGTTAATGCAGTTTACGTAAATGACCGTTTTCCAAACCCATGTCTCTTCACTTAAACTCACCTTTTATCATCAAATACTCTTCATACCAGTGTTATTTCGGTCCTAGCAATTTTAAGCTTGGCCCTTTCATCCATAGTTTACATAATTTGATAAATTAAGTAATGTCGTTGATGTAAGAAAAATATTAGCGAGGTAAAGCCTCCAAATACTTTCAAGCAATTCACATTTATGGAGTTTTCTCCTCTTAGTTTACGACTTATGTAGAGAATTGTTGTTTATTAAGATTTAATCCTACTATAATTGCATTTTTTCTACATCTCGTGTACATTAATTTGCTTTAAAATTGCAAATAATTCAGACTTCAATCTTATTTAATTTGATTTAAACATTTAAAAGTCGAGAGACGTTTTAATAAAAAGACAATTTGAAACAATTGCTATTTCTGAAGTTTAGGGATTTGATAAAACTAAAAAATACCTTCCTCTTGCAAGTCGTTTTCTTAGATGACTAAGAGACATGTCAGGTCACTTGTTTCCATTCTGACTTTTCTATAGTACTGGATTTTGGTATTTCAACTGATTTATTTTAATCTCTACTTAAGGCACATAATTTGCTGACACGGAACTTGAATTATGTACTGAAAAGACACAATTCGCTGAAACTGTCATCTATGGTATTTGAATTGACTCCAATAACAGTTGTTTTGTTGTCACTGCAAAAGTGTTTTCACTCGGTAAACGACAACTGCATTATTTGAAAAATAATATCTTTACACACTCAAAACTAAACACATGATTGTATTTTGAAACGTTGCAGTATTTAAATATTTTTGATAAAATAATGAATATCTCTCAGGTACAAAGCTGTACAGCTATTTTTACAAAAACTTTTAAACCGGAATTGCATGAATTAGATTTAGTCATAATTATAAAAACAAAATTGGAGAAATTGCCATCTGCATAAGCTCGGTAAAGTGCAGCTTTGTATTTTGCATATTTTTCCTTCGATCTGGAAGATGCACTGCAAATCTAAAACATCAGACTTGCTATTACAGAAATTAATCATCTGTGTCTGACTCCTTAGATTTTGAAAACGTCATTAAAATGAAATAATACAGGCAGAAACGAAAAACAGATTGACAAAGATGAATGCAATTGAATTGCATGGAATAGAATTCCGTGGAGTGTTATTTACTGCTTATGTAGCCAACATAATTACGGAGATCATTAATGTTTTGTAACAGTCGTTTAACTAATACACATGCATGGCGAGTACGCCAGTAAAAATAAAGGGAAACATTAATGTTATGTAACAGTGGTTTAACTAATACACATGCATGGCGAGTACGCCAGTAAAAATAAAGGGAAACATTAATGTTATGTAACAGAGGTTTAACTTATACACATGCATGGCGAGTAAAGGGGCACATTAATGTTATGTAACACGGGTTTAACTTATACACATGCATGGCGTGTAACAATGAAACACAAAATAGAATATAATAGCAGCACAAACAGAAATAAAATATCAGACACTGATATAATTAGATTATAGATAGTAATTTTTTGAATTGATAATCTAATTGTTTACCCAAAATTTAAATAATTTACCAATTGGATGCTCTGGATGGCCTAGTCTTACTAAGTTGTAGAGTTTTAGACATCATAATGCACAATACATTGTATTTTCTATTAGAAGTTTTTTAATGGCATCCATTGAACTTGTAAAAATTTTCTCTCAAGGAGATTTACACCATCGCTGGAATATATGGAGGGTAAAACATCTCTTTTTACAGATTTCGCACTACAGGAGACACTTACATGCATTGAATTTAGTAAGCTATTAAAATGCATCAATGTGAGGTAGCTACTATTTGGCAAACCAGTTTTTTCTTGTGTGATTTAAAAAAAGACATCCTGAAACATGAATATTCTTATTACACATTGTATTCAAATGAACTGTCATTGTGAGTTTCACAGTATTTTTAATGGGGTGGTCGACAATCACAACACTTTATTCTCATTAGCAGCACTAAGTCCAACAGAATATGTTTAATCTTTTTATGACTATAAAGGTCTGAAGATGCAATATTTCTAAGTTGGATAATTCCTACCATTGCTTCTATGATGAATAAATGGTTTTTGAAGTAAGGTTAATTTGATTATGGTAATTTTTTTCAAATTTTTTTTTATTTAAAAGTGAATATTTATACCGAAAAATTTGAAATGTATTGAACGAAACACTTATTATTTTTCAAGATACTGTGGGCCTTTTCACCGGCGTGTCTCATTTACATGAAGGTCTTTTCTAGTTCGTCTTTATATCCATTTAGTTCTGTTGTCAGAAAATATGTATTTCTATGTTTGGGGCTTTGGATTTATTACTTTGATATTTTTTGCCAATATATTGAACATGTTTCTCAACTGCTTTATAATGAGTTTCTTGATAATAGTAAGTACCTTACGAGATACTTAAGCAAAAATATCATACTTAAACGTTATAATCTTATTGTTTAATTGAAATACAAATTTCATTGTCATAAGTGATTTTTTTTCTTCCATCATTACTTGTTTTTATTCATGGTCGTATGCCCTGTTATTCTCATTTGTGTTGCTTTTTCAAGGTCATGTTGATTAAATTTGATTTGCCTTTTTGCTTTGGTATCATTACAAACCTTTCTACCAAATATATTTAATATAAAACATTTGCCCTTCATTCTATTGACTTGTGAAGAGGAGGACATGTCGAGAAAATGTTAACGTTTTCTTATAAATTAACTTATTAGGCTAAAACAGTTCTTAAAACAGATTAACACTCCATTATGTTCACAAAAAACAGTGTGATTGATATCATGCACTGCATTAGCTTTGATGATATTTTTACAAGACATCACTATTTAATCAATACAATGCTGTCCTTTCTTATATGTAGTTAAATGACACTGTGTAGCTATATTCTTAGCACTACAATTGTTTTTCGTGACATACACCTGCATTGCAGTACCTAATACGCATTATATATTATATATATATTTCACAAAACAAAACTGTAAGCCATTTGTGCAGACTATTTACGTTGTTCTATATCAACTGAAGGCTAAGGGGAATATCTGTATAAAGTCGTTTATTAAATTCATTATGTAATACATCTTCCTTAATATGTATGGTGGGAAAGTTTTGATTTTTACTGCTTTGCTGCAATGGACCGATTTCAAAATTTAGCATCCGTCCTCCTAAACGAGTTTGTACAAACTCCGCGTTCTCGTAAAATACATCTTTACCAATCAAAAATGTCCAGAGCAATGACAATCTCATAATACCGTTTTATCTCCGAGTCGGTTAATTACTCAAACTTAACAACGAGCAAAACAAATTTTAATTTATCTAAAATCCCACCAGATGCCTTTAATTGTGCAAAAATCATTGTTACTTTTGTTTTTGTATTTCTCATATCTATACTACATGATGCTGTTAATCAGTTAATTTGTCTTTGTTGTATTTTGATACCTTAAATGCTCACTTTTTTAGCAGTACTGGTCTTACAAATGTATCTTCTGTACCGAAAACAACTTCGACACTTGGCTGAAATGCTTAGCTTTTGCTGAACATGAGTGCAAAGATTTTTAAATTAGGGGATTGAAGATTAGAACGTGATGCTGATATCTATGAAGGATTCAGACTTCATTGATACATTTAATCTCGAATATTAATTTTACTGATATCTCGTGATAAATGTAAAACAGTTTGAAGAACCAAAAACTCTTTCTTTTAGATATAATAGACAACACATGATATTCAAGATACAAAAGATTAGGAAAGATAGAAAAACGTTTTGATTATCAAAAATGGTGAATAAAAGGATATGGGGTAAATGCACATGAGACAAAGTCTCTACAAATACATGGTAAAATCAAGCAAATTAAGGAACAACGCTTTTATTGTTGTTCTTGATCTTGAAGTCACCATGAAGCCTTCAACAATTAGCTTTGACGACACCTAGCACCGGTTTGAGCGGAATTCTTTGCCGGTTGTCGACCAACGCTACATCCATGTCTTTTCTGGTCATGAATGCGGATTTCAAAAGCTGTATATAAGAATATGTTGTAATAAATTTGATGAATATGGGAAAGTTAATAATAGATGCTTACAAAACATGGAATGTACTTTGCAGATTTAATCAATTTGATAAAATCCCAGCTTAAATTTGGTTAGAAAAAACATAAAAAAAGAAAAATTCCGAGACCGGAACATTTTTAAAATGTATTGTTTTTAAATTAAAGAGAAAAGTGTCTACAGATGGCCTTGTTAACAACTAATGTCTCTTCAATGCAGAAAAAAATCAAGACATTTTGAAAACCAAATATCGAAAGAACAAAATAAATCATTAAAGACACAACTAGATAATTTTAGATAGAACAGATAGATAATAAATTTCATCTTATTTTAAGATATTTTTAGTATTATGTTCAAAAATAAAATAATATAAATATAAAGTAACAAAAAATGATATGTCACCGATTATCTTTTTTTTCCTTTTATTATTTTTTTTCAGGCTTTGCAAACTAGATAAAATCTACAATAATATTTGTGGACCTCTAAAACAATCTTATTGTTAGCCTATATATTAAGTAACCGGCTTATTTAAAGTTACACATGACTGCATTCCCAATAGTTTCATGGGCAATTATAGAAAGCACAAAAGACCTTCTTGGAAAGTAACTTGTATCATCCAGTTTTGTAAAAACTTGGAAGGGTTACCAAATGGTATTTTTTTAATTGAATAACGTGTTTTTAAGAGTACAAAATATCAAAATCTCACGAATTCGATTATATGAAAAGTTTTTATAAAAATACATAACTGAATTTGAAATGGGACATTTTAAAGGGGGAAAAGTAAAATTTGTTCACTGATTTAGAGGAATAAAATATGACTTCCTTACCAAAAGAATTTTCTGTAAATGTTTATAGCTTTGACTTTGTTTTTCTGTGGCTTCGATAGATTGTATTAAAATAACTAAAATGTCAAAGTAAAAACAGACTTTCGTGATAAAAGGTGTACATTATTAAACGTAGACCTTTTTTTTAACAAAGTCAGTACTCCCAGCACTTGTTTAATTACGTTTCTAAAATATATGAATTTCACTATATAAGAAGAAACTGTTGGATATGCCCTTAAGCTATTTGTTGACCTAATTATATCTATAGGTCACCGTGTGATTGATTCAAAAAGATATATTATGCACTTTACGCAATCAAAATTATCTATGGCAAAATGTAGATATTCGGGGCAAAGTGAATAAAATATAACCGTTGATATTATTCGCCGAGCCTGTCGGCTCTCAGGCTGATATACTGACCCAGGGCTGATAAAATTTATGGGTCTGATATGAAAAATGTTATTACCTACACATATTGACATTGACTACAATGAATTTAAATGAATATGGAATATTAGATTGATATGTTTTCTTTCTATTTAATATTTCAATGTGCAACTTAACTTCACTTTCGTTGGGTTTGGATTGCAACAAAAACAAAGAAATATATCAGACTGGATGCTTTATACAAACACAATTCAGCAGGGGTTGGTTTCAAGAATTATCTATTTTTCCAATAAGAACTTAATAGATTATTTAATAACTGAAAATTGTGTTTGTTTAGTAGTCCTATGTTGACGTTTGATACGTGATGACTTCCAGTGTCTGCATAATTATATTTGCCTTTGTGCATTTAACCAATTATCATTCTTTAGTCTTTTGTACTGATGATCTGTTGTCTGGGGAATATTTAAACAGTAGAAAAATAAACAAAATTTCCAATTGAAACATTGGCATTTTCATCCAGTTCTCTAATTACAAACAAGAAAAGTACAACCATGTGCCACAATTTACAAACGAACTGCAATAGAAAAACGCAAATGAAATAACGATAGGAACTCTGTCTCTAATTTTTCGGTAACTTGATAATACTTTAATATTTATTTATGCTCAACACCTATTCTGTATTATGACATTTCCCATGCCCTTATATAGATATATATTAAATTGAAATAATTCAATGTGCACATGACATTTAGCTGGCTTATATAATGTCTTTCTGTCTTTCTGATATTTTGTCTCCTTGACATTTATCCCATTTCCTTTTCATTTTTCTTTTATTTTGAAAAAATTATAATGGGCTCTGTGAGTTTTTGTAACTATGTTAAAGTATTCGCTCTGAATCAAATTGTCCTTACATGCGATTGGAAAACAACCTCAGAAAGAAGACTACTTTGCTCTGAAACCTTACTGGAACCCCCTTTCTGAACAGATGTTCCTTTCCAATGGTTTGTTTTATTTTTTTCCATTTGACCTCCCAAATGTTAAATTTACATTAAGTCAATATCGGGTATTTGTTCTCTATCAGCTTTTTTTAACATATTTGATTTCATGGTCATTTAAACGTTTAGATTTTATCTACACTGAAGTGACATAAGTTGTCGAAATGCGCTTATGCAGAAAGTGAATTCACAGTAACTACGGTATTTAGTTATTTGTTACTACTGGGTCGATGCCTCTGCTGGTGGACTGTTAGTCCCCGAGGGTATTCACCAACCCAGTAGTCAGTACTTCGGTGCTGACCTGAAAGCCGATTTTATTTCGAACCTTGCAATATCTAATTTTTTTTTAATTTTGTTGAAAACTAAGGAGTATCTTCCTCATGCAAAGCTCTGTTCTTAGCTGATTTTGGATTTACATTTAGATTACATTGGGTATTTTTTCTCTATCAGTTTTTTAACATATTTGAATTGATGGTCTTCCAAACGTTTAGATTTTATCTGCACTGAAGAGACAAAAGTTGTCGAAATGCGCATACGCAGAAAATAAATTCACAGTAACTTCGGTATTTAGTTATCTATTAATGAGACAGGTTTTTAAAAGCCAATGGCTATATAGAACAGAATTCAAAATGACATGATATTGATATGAAAACATCACAAAGATTTTATCAAATGACAAATTATTAACATGCATCCTCTTTTTTGATGTTTAGTTTAAATTGTATTTATTCAACAACAATGACAGCACATATTACAAACACAATAACAATAATGTTGGATTGAGAAACAAGGCTAAGCCTTTTGTTAAGCTCACTCCATTTTGATGTTTTAAATAATATCATAGTTGGAGGATCGTTTCTTTTCTTTTAAAAGTGTAAAATTTTACAGCATAAAAAGTGAGACAAAAACTTATAACGCATGAAAAAAGCTTTAATAGGACAACTCCTAAAACTGAAAGATGAGTGTATGATTAAAAAATAAGCAATGAAAGGGTATTGGAAAACAACGATTTCCATTTATACTATTAACAAGTATATAGCATACCATTGTTTTACGATGCCTTGAGAACATATGATGTCAGCGTCAACTAATTTGTTGTTAAAAACGGAAACAGAGGCGTGTACGGCAGACACGTACATCTAATCTTTTTGTTTATGTCATTTTCGTTATTTGTGACATCACCAGTAACTATGGTAACGAATTTCCCGAAATAGCCATATGCAAAAAGTCCATTCTCGTTATTTATTACTACTGGACTGATTCGTTTGCCGGAGGACTGATATTCCCAATGGGGCTGGCCTGATAACTGATAAATCTGGAAACCTAAAATATGAAAATGTAAGAAATTTTTGTTTCAAAGTAAAAAGTATCTTCGTCTTGCCCAGCTCTTTCGTTTGTTTATTTTGTCTTTAGATTTAGATCGTATCGTTATTTGTGCTCTATCAGATTTCGTACATCCTTCGATTTATTGTCTTGAAACGTTTTGGAATTAAATTGTTGGAATGACGACTGAAGAGTAACTCCAGAATCTAGTTATTTCTCTTTCTTGTCCTGAAATTTTTTACAAGGATTCAAGCATATTCTACATCAGATAAGGCTTATGAGAAAGACATACCATTAATTAATTTGAGATTATACTCTAGACCAAACACAAATTCTAATTATTCCTTAATGTAAACATATTGCAAATCTCCTTCCACAATATTATACAATTTGTCTTCAACTGTCACATGCGATGGGTTCAATTAAAAGAATTCTCATCTCTTTATCATTGAAGTTTTTCATACATGAAAGACATTCATAATGTGATGCCTCAAAACGTTTTCAGGCAATATGCAGTTATATTTTTTATCTAAACGAAAAACTTGTGTACGAAGAACTCATGTTAATTCAAACTAAATTAGCAGATAACTTGTTTTTGGATGTATGGCATATTTAAGAATCAGAATGTGACATTTTAGTTACAAAGCAATATTCTTGGACCAGTCGTGCTAGGCCCTTGCGGGAAACCATGAACGGATCAAAACCCTGAGGTACCTCTGGGTAAATAAAAGTGACAACAAAGTTCAAAAGCAACTAGAGGGAAAGACCAGTAATAAAATCCGTAAGACATACGGCAATATCGAGAACACACAACATAGCAAAGAATATTTTATAAAAGCCGTCATATAAAAATGGACACATCCATATTTCTAGTGTAACAGATAAAACTTCGGTTCAAATTATATTTTGATAAAAAAGCAATATACTTTGGTCTGTTTTCAAAAATTTGCTGGAAAGGAGCATCACTTTTACGGATTAAAACCATCAGGAACCTTTGAATATAACCAGAAGCTCACATGTGAGCCTGTATCGGTCACCTGATTCTGAGGTGAAAGCCAATTGGTAGTAAAATCATTCATCTGGTAGATAACGGTCATGTTAAAATGTCTAGTTACTGTCAATTTGGATGTATGAAATGGTTTTCAAGAATTAACAATTTACAACATTTTCCCTTAGGGTTCTATGTTAAACTATGTTCTCGGCTGACAATCATTTTGGATTTGTGATCGCTACAAATTTATAAAATTTGTTAGATGACCATCATTGTTACCCTACCTAGTTAATATAAACTTGATATAAGAAACGGTTTTAAAGAAGTTAGCAATTTACAACATTTTCTCATTGGGTCTAAGGTTAAACTAAGCTCTGTAGTGGCAGCCATCCTGGATTTATGATCGCTTCTTAAATTCTTTATATTTGTTTAATGACCATTATGATACCATGCTTAGTTGATATCAACTAGATGTATGAAACAGTTTTCAAGCAGTAACATTTATACGATACATTTCAAACTATGTTCCCCGCTGGCAACAATCAAAGGACGAGATGTGAATCTGATAAACATATGTAGAAATTTTAGTTCTTGATAAGCTTAACACATTGAAAAAATTAACAAATGTAAGGGCAATAGCTCCTATATGGGTATTTAGATTTTCTTAAAAATTTCTAGGTGGACAAAGTTGGTATGCTGAACATTTTTGCAATTTAAAGTTGTCTTCAATCTGTTATAGTTTTTCCAATAAATAAATAAAATATCTTAAAATTTTGAAAATTTTACGGAAAAGGGCAATTACTCCAAGAATGGTTTTCAGATTTTCTTCAAAATTGCAGGGCTGGTAGATTTTGCCATGCTGATCAATTTTATTCTTCTTGATTTTTCAAATCTGTAATGGTTATTGAGTTATTTGCAGTTTCAGAGAAGAAGATTTTTGAAATTGTTGACAGACAGACAGACGACGGGCGGCGGACGAAAAGTGATGGCAAAAGCTAACCTGGCCTTTTAGGCCAGGTTAGCTAATGATGCACACATCAATTTTGGTTGTATCATATAAAACGGTTAAATGGAAAATATTGAGAGAATAGCGTGTTCTTTGTACAATAAAAACTCTTTGCAACACCACTCTTTGAATATTCGTCTTTAATGGCGGTTTCTGTACTTATATTTTCTGTAGATGGTCATTTTGACAATTACTTATCTTCACTGTTGATAAATTCAAATCATTTCGAAGGATTGATATGAAAAAAATATAGAAAATCTGATAGAATATTAACCCCATAGAGCCTAAAATGAAAGGCAAAAATAACTAAAGAGAGGACCCAAAACGAGAAAGATACTATAGGTGACCAACACTTAAGTATAGAAATACTTCCTGAAGAATATCCTCGAGGACTAAAAATCTAAAAGATGCATTGGCCTATTCGTAAAACAAATCTAAATACTTCAAGTTACTGTAAATGTAGTTTATGCAAATGGCATTTTCGCAAACCCATGCCTCTTCACTGAAATTTAAATCAAACTTTGATCATCAAATACCAATCATTTCTGTGACATTTCGGTCCTGGCAATTATAAGTTTAACATAAATTGATAAATCAATTGAAGTTTTTCATGCAAGAAACATATTAGCGGAGTAATGCCTCCAAACACTTTCAAGGGATTACCATTTATAAATGTTTTCTCCTCTAAGCATAAGATTGTTGTTTATTAAGATTTAATCACACTATAATTACATTTTGTCTACATCTCGTGTACAGGAATTTATCTTAAAATTGCAAATTATTCTGATTTTAATCTTATATAACTTAATTTAAACACTTCAAAGACGCGAAACATTTACATTCTCTTGATATAAAGAGACCATCTGGAAAAAAGTTACTATATCTGAAGATTAGGGATTTAATAAAACTAAAAAAAAAAAACACCTCCCTCGTACAAGTCTTTTTCTTAGGTGACTTAGAGGCTTTTCATGTCACTTGTTTTCATTCGGGCTTTTCTTAAGTACTGAATTTGGTATTTCAACTATTTTATTTTCATCTGCTCTTAAGAGACAAAATTGCTGAAACGGTCATCTACAGTACTAAAATTCTGTACTGAAAAGACAAAATCTTTTGAAATTGCTATCTACGGTACTTGAATACTGTACAGAACCATTATTTGAACAATAATATTGATACACATTCAAAACAGATGATTGTATTTTGAAATGTTACAGTATTTAAGTATTTTTGTCAATAACTAAATACCGAACTTGCTGCAAATTTAATTTCTGCATATGGCCATTTCGACAACTTATGTCTCATCAGTGCAGATAAAATCTAAACATTTGGAAAACCATAAACTCAAAGATCCTTAAAACTGATAGAGAGCCAGTAACCAATATGATCTAAATTGAAATCCAAAATCAGATAAGGACAGAGCTTTGCATGAGGGAGATGCTCCTTACTTTTCAACAAAATTTACAAAAAATGAGTTATTGCAAGTTTTCAAATAAATCGGTTTTCGGGTCAGCACCGAAGTACTGACTACTGGGCTGGTGAATACCCTCGGGGACTAACAGTCCACCAGCAGTGGCATCGACCAAGTGGTAACAAATAACTAAATACCGAACTTGCTGCAAATTTAATATCTGCATATGGCCATTTCGACAACTTATGTCTCATCAGTGCAGATAAAATCTAAACATTTGGAAAACCATAAACTCAAAGATGCTTAAAACTGATAGAGAGCAAGTAACCAATATGATCTAAATTGAAAGGCAAAATCAGCTAAGGACAGAGCTTTGCATGAGGGAGATACTACTTACTTTTCAACAAAATTTACAACAATTTAGATATTGCCAGTTTTCAAATAAATCGGTTTTCGGGTCAGCACCGAAGTACTGACTACTGTGCTGGTGAATACCCTCGGGGACTAACAGTCCACCAGCAGTGGCATCGACCCAGTGGTAACAAATATCTAAATACCGAACTTGCTGCAAATATGATTAATATTTCCCAAGTGCAAAGCTTTGCGGCCATTTTCACAAAAACATTTATAGTTAGAATTAGTCATATCTGTATCTCGTATGTTTTTTAAAGATACTAAAGAACAAAAATTGTTGCAAAGACCATTTACATATGCCTGCAGTTTAGTGCAGCTTTGTATTCTGCATATTATTTCGATTTGCAAGATCCTTCCTGAATTGCACTGTAATTCTTAAAGCATCAGTGTTGCGACTACAGAAAGTAATCATCGATGTCTAACTCCTTAGCGTTAAAAACGTCATTAAAATGAAATTATACATGCAGAAAAGCAAAATAGATTGACAAAGATGAATGAATAAAAATGACTAATTCTATTTAGATTTATTTACTACACATGTAGCCAACATAAAAAAGGGAAACATTGATAATATATAACAGTGCTTTAATTGATTCAAATGAATGGTGAGTAACAATGAAATACCAAGTAGAATTTTATAGCGGCAAAAACAGAAATAAAATGTCAAAGCTGAAATAATTGGAGTATGGATAGTATCTTTGTCAAATGAAAATCTTTTGTTTTAACGAAATTTGACAAAATAGTTTACAACTTTGATGTTCTGGATGACGTAGTCTTATTTAGTTGTATAAGACACCAAATTGCACAATACTTTGTATCTTTTGAGTTGCTACCGGACACTACCACAATAAAAGGGGGTGTTTGGCTAGCCATAAAGCGGATTTAACCCACCGTTTCTTTGAAAAAGCCTGTACCAAGTCAGGACCATTGCGGCCGACAATTTTGCTGGTGGTTTCCACCTGATTTCTCTTTTTATCTCATGGACTTCGGCTCTCGACCACTCTGTTCGATATTTTGTCATTACCCTCATTTAATAAGAACAATTTTTAATGGCATCCATTGAACTTGTAAAAAATTTTCAAAGTATGGTCTCAAGGCGTTTAACACCATCATTGAAATGCATAGAGGGCAAAACATCTCTCGCACTTTATGTTTATCGCCAGTAATAGGACCAAATGAAAATTTTTTAATCTTTATATGACTATAAAGTTCTGTAGATGCAATATTTCTAAATTTTATAGAAGCTTATTTTGGATATGGCAATTTTATATAAAAGTGTATATCTAAATTGAAAACTTTAGAATGTTCAATTCCTTTTGTTAAATTAAATTCTTTATTGGAAAATGCAATACTGTAGCATATTGCAGCCACATGTATGAAGCTGCTGGAATAATCAGTGTATTTGGTTACCACAAATTGTATCCTAAAATTGATAAACCAGAAGACCATAAAAGATATTTCCTTATAATTTACCGTATATGAACAAAAGGATCGCTCGTATTCATGTATCGAGTATATTTAGAGACTCAAACATTATAAAACATATTCCTCCTGATTTTGATAATATGGAACCCCCATTATTTCTTATACTTACCAAAAAAACCTATCAGAGACCTTATTTTCAATTATTCATCTGTTACCAGAAATTCTGACATTAATCAAAATTCACCCTTGACCTGAAATTGTGCAAGCTTGAAGTTTCGATATGAACCTAGTGGTCATGTTTTTTCGGGGGACCTCAACATCGTCCAGGACCGAGAGGTAAAAACTTTTAAAACAGGACCGAAATATCGTCCTCCATCAAAAATCATTTGGAAGGCCTGCCGTGAAGTCATTGAAAAAGCCTTAATCTCATTCTGTAAAAGTGGTATTAAAGAGAAAATGTGGATAAAAAATCATTAGATACTTTCATTAACAAATGCATGGAAGTTGTTGATATCCGTTTAAATCTTTTAGAAACTCATCATAAGCCGCAGAATACCATTCCTGCAATTTCAAAATTAAACTTAAGTAAAAAGATTTAGAACAGAGGATATATTTGTACCAGCATACAAAGCAGCCATTAATGTTGTTGTTGTTTGACGTAAGTATTACATCGAGGCCCTTCGCAATGAAATTACTAATTCAAGTACATTCCATGCTACCACGTCAACAGAAACACAAACTGAACTAACGACTACTACTAATCACTATGTATTGGCATCCTAAACTTCCCAAAAATCATTTCAAACTTCGTTTTATTTCGGCATCAAGTGAATGTTCAATTACACACATTTCTGTTTTTTTGACCAGTGCACTTACTACCATAAAAAATCTCGTCATTAATTTCAGCAACAAATGTTATGAATACCGTGAAATTAACTACTTTAGGAGTGTTTTAAATTCGGCAGAAGTTTTGGAAAGATTTCGATCTATTAAAGAAGCAAACACCTTTGTCGATAGCTATGAATTTTCTTACCTTTATACTACATTACCACATACACTTATCAAAGAGAAATTTTCGTATTTAATCAAATAACTAAATACCGAAGTTACTGAGAATTTTGATTCTGCATATGCGCATTTCGACAACTTATGTCTCTTCAGTGCAGATAAAGTCTAAACGTTTGGAAGACCATTAAGTCAAAGATGTTTAAAAACTGAAAGAGAACAAATTACCAAATATGATCTAAATGTAAAGCCAAAATCAGCTAAGGACAGAGCTTTGCATGAGGGAGATACTCCTTAGTTTTAACAAAATGCTCCTTCAAAAAATCAGGATGTACTTACATTTGTTGCAATCCTTTTAAATCGTTTTTCAGTGACGACAAACATGACATATATACCAACTGGACTTGTCAAGATATGATGAAAGCATTAAATTTTCTTCTTGATAAAATTTTTGTTCGTTTCGGTGATACAGTCTATCGGCAAAAAATATGTATTCCTATGGGTACAAACTATACATCTCCCATAGCAGATTTATTTCTTTATTGCCACAAGTCACAATTCATGGCCAAAATTAAAATAGACCGTTCTAAACAGCATTTAGTGGATATTTTTAACAATGCATATAGATATTTGAACACTATTTTGGCTTTAAATATTCCAGAATTTTCCAAATGTCCAGACAAAATTTATCCTGCCGAACTTACTTTAAATAGATCCAATAGCAACAGCGATCATACACTTTTTCTTGATCTTCATATATCAATAAATGAAGAAAAGTTAAACACTAATGTTTATGATAAAAGGAATGATTTCTCTTTCCCTATAGTTAATTTTCCCCATTTCGACGGCCATGTTCCGTTAGCCCCTTCTTACGGGGTACATTTCACAACTTGTTCAATATGCACGAGTATAAAGTGATGTCTCTGACTTCAACGACCGAAATCTTTGTGTAACTGATAAACTGAAAAACCTGCATCAAGGGTTTAAAAATCATAAATTGATAAAACACAGATACATTGACTTATTAAGGAAATGCAGGGTTCTTATAAAATACAAAAATACCAAAGTTGCAAAAATGAACAGTAAATTTAGTTATGCTGTACACGTGTTTCAAGGAGTAACCTCTCATCAGCAGCATTAAAATCAAACAATATGGAAAGCCATTATCAAAAAATTTGTAAAACAGGGCATTTCACATCCAAACTTCTATGGAAATATCATTTACAAAGCGCATATATTCAAAAATTGTGCCTCCAAACTTCCAAACTTATTAATCCGTTGAACAAACTTATTCATAAAGGATATAAATACAGGATTGTTGCTAAATCTTTCTTTCTGGTTTTTGTTGGCAAAGATATTGATCAGCTCCTTAATGCTTTATACCGTTACTAAATTAAAACAATTTTTCATATGCAGTATTTGGCATTGTACAATATCATGTTCTTCTTTCATAATTGATGATGTTGTTATACGAAATCTATTTAGGAGCATTTCAATTGAAGTTTCATATGTAAGAAGGCTAGATATCATTGTCAACGGAACTTATGTCCTTAGCTAGCTGTCAGTAACTGCGAGAATTTGTCAGGACAGTACCTATGTATATTGCCTTCATGTTTTATGTGCTTCATTGTAAGGGTACTCGTCTTGATAAGTTTGACTTTTTTCTAGTTTGATTTTCACTGTGAGTCTTTTTGTGTATTTATTTTTTTAGCCAGTCACCATATATAGGGGGAGGGTTTGGATCCAAGAAAACGAGTTTAACACCACCGCAATTTTTGCGCCTATCCCAAGTCAGGAATATGTTGGGCATTGGCTTGTCCTTCCCTTCCTATGAAATTTTAGTTTCTTGATATTCGGGTTATTGGATTGGTTTGTTTCCATTGGTTCGTTCACTTTTTTACTTTGGGGGGGGGGGGGGGCATTAAGGGCTTGCTATATGGTGTGAGGTTCCCCACTGTGAAGAAGACCATGCGGTGACCCCTAAATTCTTTGTTTTTGGTCGTTTGAACCTGAAGATTGGGTGTTGTCTGTGTTAAATTTACCCCATTTACCTTCTTTTTTTATATTGTACAGAAACTAATTATTTTTCAAGATAATGTGGGCCCGTGCTAAGGTTCATACTATTAGAGTGTCTTATTTACATGAAGTTCATTTCAAACTCTTCCTTATGTACATTTAGATGTCTTGTAAGAAAATGTGTTTTTGTATGTTTGAGGCTTTTGATTTGTTACTTTGATATTTGCTTGCCAATATATTTATCATGAATCTCAATTCTTTTGCAATGCGTTTCTTAATAATAGTAAGGGGTACCTTGTGAAATGCTTTAGCTGAAAGATCATTCTGAAATAGAATAGTTAAATTATAGTTAAATTAAAATACAAATTACATTT
Organism: Modiolus philippinarum; assembly: GCA_002080025.1. NCBI lineage: Eukaryota > Metazoa > Mollusca > Bivalvia > Mytilida > Modiolidae > Modiolus > Modiolus philippinarum. The sequence goes on along the minus strand of MJUU01010294.1, from coordinate 67,380 downwards.
GCGTAAGCACTATCGGCCAAGTGCGAATCGACGAGATCATCATTAAAGTCAAGCAATATATGCGATTGTTGAAAAAAATCATTATTACTGTAATAAACATTATTGATTTTATTACAGTAATATTTTCCTTATCGGGATCGTATCTATTGTTTAGACTATAACAATGATCTCATTGATTCGCACTTGGTCGATAGCGGTAAGCGTTATTGTGGTTTTTCTTACATCAGTACTGTTTAGTTTTATAAATATGTACTGTGTATGGCCTGTTATCCTCATTAGCGTTTCATGTTTCTTTAATTTGATTTTACCTTTTTACTTCTGTATTCGTTTGTCGATGTATATCATATCATTAAAACTTTTTTTACCAAATATATCTTATAAAACATTTACTCTTTATTCTGTTAAACTGAGATGTCGAGAAAATGTCAACGGTTTCTTATAATTGAACTCATTAGTCTGAAAACTGTTCTCAAAACATATTAACATGCCATTATGTCCACAAAAAACAGTGTGATTGATATCATGCTCTTCATTACATAGTACATAGTATCACTATATAACCAATACAATGTGATTCTTCGTTGCGTGTAGTTCCCGGGGTGTAGTTTTTAAAATATGAGTCTGTAGTAATATTCTAAGCACTAGAATACAAAAAATGTACTTTCCTTTGCACAGCCTCTGCATTGCAGTATCTATAATGCATTACATAATATATATATATATATATTCCACAAAACGAAAAAAGGCGAAACATTTTAAAGAACCAAAGGCACTTTCTTGTGGATATATAAGACAACATATGTTTTCCACAAAATAAAAAAAAAATACCATGATTAATAGAAATGCGTCTGCTACAAGACAATATTGTGATAATTTGATGAATCTTGAAAAGGTTATGAAAATTTAATGCTTATAAAAGATGGAGTGAGTTTGCGGATTTCACCAAGTTGAGGAATGATTCCGAAAATGCTACTAAAGTGGGGTTTTTTTTGTTTTTTGTTGTTTTTTTTGTTTGTTTGTTTGTTTTTTCTTGTTTGTTTGTTTGTTTTTTCTCGTTTTGTTTTGTTTTTTTTTTTTTAAATAAAAAAAATAATAAATTAATATCTTTTATGAATATTTTACAAAAGAAATACATAATATCGAAACTGAAAAACGCTAAGAGAAAACATTGGCTTTAAATTAGCGAGATAGGATAATAAAAGAAAGTCAATGCACTGTCGAAAATATATTTGATTTCATTACTTTGTTTTCATATAATTGAAACAAAATAAACAAAATGGCCAAGGGAGAAGCTATCATTACATATAATCAGATTTTATACTGCCATCTCATAAAATGATATGGAAAGGATGGAAAGTAATGGATAGCTGAATAAGACATATTTGTGATGTTAAAAAACAACGGCAGTAGAATACCGAAGGAACAAAGGGGTTAAATTAGCAAAAATCGAAGTCCAAAGACAGGGCAAAAACGAGAACACAGAAAACAGTGACGTTAGACACAAAAGCAATAACGTTAGACAGATACAAAGCACAGATACAGAAATTACAACATTCAGAACAAAGACACTCACAATGTGAACTCCAGTGAAACTGAGAGTACAGAGGACCATTAGCACTTTATTTTTTTCTAGTAAATATCTACATTCATAGGTGAAAACATTTCAAATCATGCAATATAGAGTAAATTAATACGATGGACTCGATTTCATTTGCATACTTACTCTATCTTGTTCAGAGTTTTTAAATCCTTTTCTTCTTAGATCTTCTGTCCCTACATGTCAATATGTTTTGTTGAATTTTTAAATGAGATTTTCCATCATGCTATTTAGCTACATCATGTTAGTACGGTCAAATAGGCATACCTTGGGTACCGATAAACAGGTTTAACGCTACAGCTTGCTTTTCCTAGTGTGGATATAAAGTCCAGCTATCCCGAGTTCCTATCGTTATTTATGTTTGTTTCTGGTCTGCTATGTGTACTGTTCTTGTGCAATTTCCTTGTGGATTGTGGCAAGTGATTGTAATTTTCGAAAATTGTAGACGTGTACTGTTATCTTCCTTTCTAACACCGTGCAACAGAAATAAATGAAGATTACACCACAAGATCCCGTTCATTACCATTCTGTGAATTCATTTAATTTCGTGGGTATCAATTTTCGTGGATAGAGAAAAAAAACATTTCGTCAAAGACAAATTCACAGTAATTTCGGTATTTAATTATTTGTTACCACTGGGTCGATGCCACTGCTGGACTGTTAGTCTTCGAGGGTATTCACCAGCCTAGTAGTCAGTACTTCGTTGCTGACCCGAAAACCGATTTTATTTGGAACTTTACAATATCTAAATTATTGTAAATTTTGGAGTATCTCCCTCATGCAAAGCTCTGTCCTTAGCTGATTTTGGCTTTATGTTTAGGTCATATTGGTTATTTGTTCGCTATCAGTTTTTAAACATTTTTGGCTTATGGCCTTCCAAACGTTTAGATTTTATCTGCGCTGAAGAGACATAAGTTGTCGAAATGCGCAAATGCAGAAACCAAATTCACAGTAAGTTCGTAATTTAGTGATTCGTGGTATACATAAATTCGTGGATTGCCACTTGTTCCAAAAAAATTATTATAAATTAATAAAAATAAAATTTCTTCAATTCATGGCTTTAGTTCGTTCAGTATTGATGTCAAAACACCAAAATTTGGAACTGTACCTGTAATTCAAGTGTTACATGTAATTAACATTTCATAGTTATGTGTAGATATTAGGTAAATAGGTAATCATCTGACATAACCTTACTCCAATCGTTTTTTATAAACAGACACCTGTATTGATTGCAAAATAAACATGTACATTTCAGTAGAACATAATTAAAATTATAATATTTTGATTAATAATATCTTATCAAAAATTAATTGAGATGATTCTTGTACAAACATCTACAAGGAAAATCAACACTTTAGCGTAATTGAAAAACAAAACACGAAGCCAGTAACCGCTAATTTGTTAACTGGGAAACACTTGAAAATATTTTGCTTCTAATATAGGTTCAAGAAAATGGTTTAGTCATGGTTTGCCCACATTTAATTACACCAATTATCAATTGGTTAGAAAAACAAAAAGGACAAAGAGTTAAGTGACCATAAAATTATATAGTCTGTCTCAAATATGTTTACCTTTCTGTGACCATTTTCACTTCCATTAGTAATTTTTTTATCTGCAGAAGTAAGCAAAATGGATATCATAAGACATAAAAGTTATGTTACATTGTAAAATATATATGATTTTTTTTGTTTTTGTTTTTGTTTTTGGTTTTTTTTTTTGTTTTTTTTTTGAAAATGCCAAGTGGGGACATTTAGAAGTCAATTTTAATCATTTTTGTACGTTAACCAATAAAAAAACAACAATTAAATTTGAAAGCTTTATGATATAGCTATCCTTTTGAATTTCAGATATATTCTGAGACTAAAGTTAGTTATATTAGTCTAAGGTACATGTAAATACCGGTAATATAATATGAATTTTTGTATATAATTTGTGTGGTATTGTTTAACTAAAAACGACAAATTTAAATTTAGAGTAAGATATTTGTAGGTTTTATAGATATGAAAAAGTGCAAATAAAAGTATCTGAAAAATACAGGTATTGCTCATCCTACGGGGGATGCAGATGTATAAATAAAAGTGACCAAAACCATAGGTATTGCCCATCCTACGAGGGAGGGATGCAGAACTGTAAATAAAAGGTTGCTCTAATTCTTTTGTTTTTCATCTATTATTTTGGGACTTCCCGGTGTTATGATGTATGCTCTTTACTTTTCTTAGATATAGTGTACTTGCACATCAAATTATATCTGATGTGTACACTTTATTTGCAACTAATATCTAAATTTATGAAATTCTAAAACCTGGCACATATAATATGTGCCAGGTTTTAATTGAAAATTCTGACCTTTAACTCCCTCCATCGTAGTTTTCTCCTTAGATATATTCGATATTACTGATCATTCTTATTTCGTTTGGTTTTATGCATTTTTTAAATTGTTGATTTCCTATGTCTATCCAGTGCTGCTGATGAGGAATTAATTTCCGAAAAGGCCATACAGCGCATTATTTTATTTATTGCAATTGGAGTAAATATATATGCTATGGTCTCAAGTTCATTTACTCCACAACCTTTGAAAAACAAATATATAAAAATAAGAGATAAATGAATTTTACCTAAAACTTTCAGACCTCTTGGAGTGGAAAAATGTATTCTAAGACTTTCAGAACTTTGAGAGAAGAAAATATACCATTGCAAGCATTAAAGATTTTTGCCACAAAGTATCTATTTAAGTTAATGGGGAATCTAGATCAGGATACCGGAATATTTATTTTTTATTTCAAAGGAGGTTTCGACCAAAATATTTATAATTAAAACTGCCAACCCCCATCCAGTGATTTGTTGCTAGATAAAATTATAAGAATAAAAAATTATATAGAGTTTCAAGAAATTAACCAAAATCTTGATGCGATTTGAATTAACCATAATTCATCGCATGTCTTAATATATTAATTAAATCATATTTTGTTTAAATGTGACATTTCAGAAGATAGCAGTTATATTTAGGCAGTTTGTGAAAAATACACAAAGTTTCCATAAAATTCATCAAAATAAGATTTTACAGGTAAAATATAGGTAAATAATCTGTTACAAATTAGAAACCAACTTTAATTGTTAAAACAACACAACCCTCTTTGTTTATTTATACCTGTAATTAAAAGTGGGCAAACCAGGATGACACCAAGAAAATGGATATCTTCCCTTTTTTGGATATAACAGGTTCTGTGCAGCTCAAGTACAAGTGCAAAGTTAATGGCCTTCGTTGATCATGTCCTTCATTACTAGTGTTTGAAGTGTGCACAAGAAAATCATATTTCGTTGAGTATTTGAATTCGTGGTTCGGGGACACCCACGAAAACCACGAAAATTGGTTCCCCACGAATAAAAATGAATTAACAGTATTTTATCCACTAGAGATAGTTAAATTTTAAAATTTTAATTTCGAGACTTGCTTTAACTATCGAGAGTGGATAAAATATGGTAATAATCAGGATCAGATCACGTGTAACTGTTAGAATAATTTCTACTGATGGCCATTTTAGACGTGTGATATCTTCTCAATGCAGAACAAATCAAGACAATTACCCAAAAACCGATTTATTTTTAAACATGCAATATCTAAATTTTGCAAAATTTTGTTCAAAATGAAAGAGTACCTCTCTCATGCAGCTCTGTCCTTTGCTGAATTTTGGCTTTCTGTCTACATCATATTGGTTAGTTTTTCTCTCTCAGCTTTTGCAAGTCTTACGGCTTATTGAATTCCAAATGCTTTGATTTGATCTGCTTTAAAGAGACATAAGTTGTCGAAATGCGCATATGCACAGTAACTTCGGTATTTTATTATTTAAATACCAAAAATCTAACGATGTATAAAAGTTAACAGCGAACAAAATACATTCAAGACACGATTTTAAAGAAAATAATATTTCTATCTTACAAAAACACTTTTCCTCTAAATATTTATAGTCTTCACTTTGTTTTACTAATACTTGGATTGTAGTTGCATTAAAATAAGTTCTCCAAATTTTCTTAACATAGAATTTGAGTTGCATGATACAACGTGAAAATTATTAAACGTAGACCTCGATTTTCTTCGAAACGGAATCAGTAATCCCATTTTTTTCTTGCATTTTTTACTCCTCAGTACTTGTTTAACAACATTTGATGAACCATTGCTGACTACATATTTAATGGTAGTTCTCACTGTCAATGCTTTTTGTGTTGTCTTGTTAAATTTTAGCTTTGTCTTCGATAGTGATGTCTATGGTACCGATCGGTCCTTGTCCATCGTGAATTAAAGGATATGGAGTAAATGCACATGAGAAAAGGTCTCTACAAATGCATGGTAAAATAAGCAAGCATTCTACATCTTAAAGTCTTCATGAGGGCTTCAACATGTTTAAATACTCAAATGACTGCAAAAGCTTTTTTCAAAATTTAACATTGATACCATTTAAGGTTTAGAGATGTAACATGTACCTGGTTTTTCTTCATTGGTTTCGTCTCAGGGTTAGAGAATAACATTATCCAATTAGCTACCTATCAGATCTTTATAACGGAGCAATTAATGTCACACTCCGTTTCGGGAGTTCACACTGTGAGTGTCTTGGTTTTGAACATTGTGCTTATATTTCTGTGCTTTGTAGCTGTCTAACTTCATTGTTTTCTGTGTTCTTGTTTTGGCAATGTTCTTGGACTTCGAATTTTGTAAATTCCACTCTTTTTTTTCCTTCGGTATTCTCCTGCCGTTGTTAAATATGTGAAATTGGCAATGCAAGAAGGAACTGTTGTAAATGCCCTTAAGCTATTTTTCTACCTGGAAAAATCTATAAGTCACTGTTAAACTGATTCATAGAGGTATTGTATGAGGTTAACGAAATAAAATTTATATAAGGGTAAAGGGAGTTATAAGCAGCAAATGAATAAAATATAACCATTTATATTATTCCTCGAGCTTGTCGGGTCTCAGTTTGAGATATTCACCAATGGCTGATCATGGGTCTGATAGGAAAATCTTATGTTATAACCTATGTATATATTTATATTGACATTGAGTACGATGGATTGATAAGAATATTGAATATTGGTGTGCTATGATTTCTTTTTGAACAACAAAATACCGAAGTTACTGTTTATTCATTTTCTGCATATTTCGACAACTTATGTCACGATAAAACCAAAACATTTGGAAGTTCATCAACCGAAAGACGGGTAAAGGCTGATAGAGAACAAATAACCAAAAGGATCTAAATAGAATATCAAATATTCAGCTAAGGACAGAGCTATGCAGCAGGGAGATGCTCCTTAGTTTTGAACAAAATTTTGTAAAATTTAGATCTTGCAAATTTCAATAAAATCGGCTTTCGGTCAGCACCGAAGTATTGATCTTTATATTTTCCATTTATCTTCACTGACGCTGGATATTGAGTAAAACAAATATATAGACATATAACACACTGGATGTAAAAACAGCAATTGGTTCCGAGAATCTTATTTTCCAATAAGAACTAAACAAATTATCAAATAACTAAAATTGTGTTTACGTAGTAGTCCTATGTTGACTTTAGATACGTTATGACTTCCAGTGTCTGCATGTTGACGTAATTATATTTACTTTTGTACATTATACTGTTTACATTTTACTAGTCTTTCCCGTTGAAGACCTCTTGTCTGGGAGTATTTAAACACTGGAAAATTAAACAAAATAGAAATAATTGGTATTTTCATCAAGTTCTCTAAGTCTACGATAACTTAATATCCCTTAAATGTTAAAGTATACTCAACACTTCTTTTATATTGATGATATTTTACATATCTATTTATAGATACATCGGCAAACGAATACCGAGGCAAAATGATGATCGGGGGAATTCCAAAATCACAAATCGAAAATCATGGCAATTCATTTCTAACAAGAATTGAGACAGCATGACAAAGACAAAACAAATAAACAAAAAAGAACAAGAGCGCCACAAAAATAAAAAAAAACTAACAGTGTAAAGTCCATCAAAAGCTATATTCCATTCAGAAATTACATAGACTTTCAACACAATACAAATGTAACGAACCCTACTCATTATATTTGTATTGTGTTTAAAGTTTTTGTAATTTCTGAATAAGATATAGTTTATACTAACTGGGATATCATCAGGTGCTCTGGAAGGGTAAGCATGATCTGCTTCAAGCATAGCACCCGTCACAATGCCAGTTTTGTCAGTCCGGTAATGAACTCTGGATCATCATCAGTATCATACCTGGACCTATACCTCTACATTGACAACTCTTGACGTCTGAAAACAAAACTTTACGACAAGCGTGATGATTTCGACTTTCCAATAGTGAACTTTCCGTTTTTGACCAGTAATATTCCCACTTCTCCGGTATATGGCGTGTACATTTCACAACTCATTCGCTTTTGTCTTGCCTGTAGTTTGTACAGCAATTCTGTCAACAGAACGAAATTACTGTCTAAAAAACTTATATATCAAGGGTATGTTCAGTCACTGTTGCAATTGTCACTGCAGAAGTTTTACGGTCGTCACCACGATTTGACAGACCGTTACAATGTTTCTGTTTCACAAATGTGAACAGATATCTTTGGATAGATCCAGAGTTTGTTACCGGACTGACTAACATCGACTGTGAGAAAATCGGACTTTTCGCTGGCAGTGTGACGGGTGCCACGCGTGGAGCAGATCATGCTTACCCTTCCGGAACACCTGATGATACTCCCGGTTTTCAGTGTCTCAGTGCTTTAGTTTTTTGTGTTGTATTGTATATCACAATGTCATCTTTAAGTTTTGTCTTTGATGACCTTATTTGTTGCACCGATTTGTCCTGGTTATTGTCCAAATACTTAATAGATTTATAGAATCTTTTCAAACTTTTACCATGGTACTATTTGTGGGTTAGATGGTTAGAGAAGTAACACGTACGATGGATTTCAATTGGTTATGTCTATGGGTCAGAAAATGACATTAAGCAATCAGCCACCAAACATATTTCTCAACACCATATTCTAGCTGGCTGTGTGACGGGTGTCATGCGAGGAACAAATTATGCTTACCCTTCCGGAGCACCTGATGATACCTCAGTTTTTAGAGTGGTTCATACTACTAGTGCTTTAGTTTTGTGACGTTCTTGTTCTGTTTGTTTATTTGTTTTGTCTTTGTCATATTGTCTCAATTCGTGTTGCTGTGAATTGCCGTGATTTTGGATTTATGTTTTTAGAATTTCCCCTTTCCTCGTTTTTGCTTCGGTATTCGTTTGCCGATGTATTATATGCCAAATTAAAATAATTCAAATGTGTACATGGTATTTTTCTACATTGAATAAGGCCTTTTTGGATAAGTTTTCTATGAGTCTTGTGAGTTTTTATAACTCTGCTAAAGATTTATGAGTTATGAGTAAAGCTCATTGTTGAAGGCCTCATGGTGACTTCAAGATGAAGAACAACAATAAAACCGTTGTTCCATTGCTTAGTATTAGCATGTATTTGTAGTGACTTTGTCTCATTTGCATTTTGTCAGTATCCCTTCATTGTTAATTGAATCGAATTAGTCTTGTATACCTTTGCAAAACAACAGAAAAAAGACTACTTTGCTCTGGAAACTTACTGCTACCCTTTGTGTTACGAAAACTAGATCCATGCAAAAGTGTTTGAATTATATTAATATAAGCCTATCATGTTATATTATTTTGTTTGGCATGGTGGTATTAGTTCTTTTACATCTATCGGTTTTTGGTCTTCAATATGTTTTGTTATAATCCGCTCAAAAGAGACATAAGTTTACGAAATTGTTACTTTACGAATATATGAATTTATAGTAATTTAGGTTTTTTAATACACGGAGATCCTGTAACCTAGAGAAAACGTATCTTATTTGTTCTTGCTTGAACAATCGTTGTTATTCTGGGATTTCCCACAGTTTTTATGAGTTTGCTGGAATTATAAAAAACTAGATTTTTTATTTATAAAACAAACTTTGAAATTGTATTATAATTGTTCTGTCGATTTCTTCAACTAAAGACATTAGTGATGAAAAATGCTTATTTTCCGATACATTAAAGAGCTGTTTCTATGACAAACGATCTTGATGATGGAGTTCCACTTAAAATAAACGTGTCTTGTTCACTTCCTGACATGTCAAAGATGATCACGAAATTCAATTTAGAAATGAAATTTCCTTTTACTTAGGACACATTTATATCAGCTGTCAGCATCTTTATTGCAATTTTTTTTTAAACTTGAAAGGTTTTAATTTTTTCAAGTGTAAATTTTGGCATTCCAAATGAAAGAGTTATTGCAATAAGTAAATACGACTTGGATTTTCACTGCTTCTTTTGAAACAGGTATAACTGTAAAAAAAAAATGTAACATTTATGAAAACCCCTACAAAGAGGAAAACTTTTTTACTATTACTGATCTCCTGTTTTAAATACAAGTGTTCTACAATGTGGTTACGGTAGAGTATACATCGGCAAATGAATACCGAAGCAAGAACGAGGAAAGGGGCAATTCTAAAATCATAAATCCAAAATCACGGCAATTCACAGCAACACGAATTGAGACAGTATGACAAAGACAAAAGAAACAAACAAAAATGAACATAAACGCCACAAAACTAAAGAACTAGCAGTGTGAACCTCTATGAAAACTGAGGTATCATCAGGTGCTCCGGAAGGGTAAGCATGATCTGCTCAACGCGTGGCACCTATGGCAAGCCATATTTATATTTATTCAACGTTTAAGATATCTTATATATTATATAAGATATCTCCAATTTTTGATAAGATATCTTATAAACTTGATAAGATATCTCATATAATGGAGAGTTTATAAGATATCTGATAAAATATATAAGATATCTTATAAAATATATAAGATATCTTATAAACTTTAGGAGATATCTTATATATTTTATCAGATATCTCAAAACATATATAAGATATCTTATAAATCATGTGTTATAAGATATCTCATAAAATAAATAAGATATCTTATAAAATTTATAAGATATCTGATATACTTTATAAGACATCTCATAAAGTTTATAAGATATCTGATAAAAAATAATTTATAAGATATCTCATAAAAGATATAATATATCTAATAAACTTTATAAGATATCTCATAAACTTTATAAGATATCTCATAAAATATATAAGATATCTTATGTATTATTCTTTTATAAGATATCTCATAAAATATATAAGATATCTTATGTATTATTCTTTTATAAGATATCGCATAAAATATATAAGATATCTTATAAAGTTTATAAGATATCTCATAACCTTGTCTCGAAATACAATAATTGCCCCCTTTAACCCGCGGATCTTTTTTAGCCAATCATAAAATTCTCCCCAAGCTTCAAATTGAACTTGATAAAAAGAGGCTACAATGAACTTGAAATCGATGAAAATATAAAGCAGGCTATGACAAAAACAGAGCCGATTTTTTAAATCAGAAAAGGAATAAACGCAAGAAGGATATTCCTCTCGTGTTTTCAACAAAATACAACCCATGCATTAGAAAGATAAAACAATGTATAACCAAGCATTGGAATTTGTTGGAACATAACGATGTTTGTAAAAATATTTTTGCAAACCAACCATTCATTGCCTATAAAAAGCATAAAAATTTGGGGGACATATTGACCTCCTCGAAAATAAAAAAATAATTTTTTACACACAAAAAGGCAGATCCCTGATGATGGCGAGCCTTATTAAAACGCCGAAACACTAGATTAGTGTAGGGTCGAGATTAACAATTTACGAATAAATGTATCATGTAATCAAACACATTCCTAAATTAGTGTGTGTTGGAAAACATCGATTTGCGCTATTTGACACACATGTATCATGTTATCATTTGACATATATTAATATTGTACACAATCTTAAATAAGAATTATAAGTCGGTTGTGGTTGATTTGAATGATGATGGAAAAGATGGATGTTGGGTGTCAATTTTTATAATATATTATTTCAAAATGGTCACATGATCTATTTACTGCAGTTCTAAAGTAAGATATATATATATATATATATATATATATATATA